>JASDQU011029813.1:10369-22390 GCA_032191745.1 Picea mariana | reverse complement strand
AGTGTGTTAAAAATAAGATTAGATGTCTTGAACGAAGATTGTATGGGTCTGTTGCAGATTATAATTTCAGGGTCCAATGGATAGAGAAGTAGGGAAAAACTTGTAGAGTTGGCTAAGACAATAAAGAGATGCAGATCGAAGTGCAGAGCTACATAAAAGGTAATGAAAAGTGGATAAAGTAATCAATACAAAATTAGTATTCATTTGCTATAGAGTCTGAATAAATTGCAAAGGAATATCAACAAGAACTCTTGCATAAAACATGGATCCAACAAGTGAAGAAGTGTCATTAATGGGAACATGAAGGAAAGGTAGGCCTCCTTAGTTTTGAAGATAGAGATGTGTTGATAGTTGAAAAGCTTGTTACAAAAGGGAACAAGGATCTCAGAAGGTGATGTGTGACTCATGGGATAGGTGAGTCATCTCTACGTGAAAGCATAGGAATGCCTGGAAAAAGAGTTGAACCAACAACTTCTGTCTAAAAATACCCACAGCAAGAGATCCACTTATGTTACATAGTGCGCAGTGGAAGTGTAACACAAGTAAAATGAATTCAAAGAATATAATAATAAAGGTTCATTTCACTTAAAAGGGTGCCAAAGGATATATGTAGCATTCCATTTTGAGCAGTTTGGTCTTGAGTGGAAAAGTAGGGTTCAACAGTGAATCACTCAATGAAGTGAAGAAAAGTTCTCAAAATTTGAGAATGCCAATGGGAAACTAGAGATAATGACAATGAATGTCATAATGTTAATGGTTAAGTTGGTTGGAAAATACTGCAATACCAAAGTGATAGAATGATATAAAGTAACTCATTCCAAGGTGTTAGAAGGTTATAATAAGGTAAGGTTGGAACATGGTTGTCTAAAGTAGAGGAAGCTACCAATATGACATATTGGCTAGAATTGTAAGATGGCCTAGTGGGAGTTGGCTATAAAAAGTTCAGATCAAGGAACAAAAATGCACATATCAGTAGAATGATCATACATCGATCCACATGGATTGAGAGGGATTCAATGACGACTACATGGAGCACAAGAAGCTAAAACAGATATGCACTAAAGTGCATAATGAAAGTGATGCATGATGCATATAGTGAAATATAGAATGCATGTACATTAGCACACATGATACAATTGAATGTTTGATGCATATTGATGTGCATTAGTGCATACAAAAATGCATGGACATACATATGGCATGATTATAGACTAAGAGTAGTCTGCTATTATATATGTGAAATAATGATGTTATGATAATTGGATATGACTAATGATGGATTATATATAGGCATGATAAAATTGAATGCTTGATGCATATTGATGTGCATTAGTGCATGAAGGAATGCCTGGACATACATATGGCATGATTATAGACTAAGAGTACACCTTGCTATTATATATGTGAAATAATGATGTTATGATGTCATTAGTCATATTCAATTATCATAACATCATTATTTCACATATATAATAGCAGAATACTCTTAGTCTATAATCATATCATATGTATGTCTAGGCATTCCTACATGCACTAATGCACATCAATATGCATCAAGCATTCAATTTTACATGCATTCTATATTTCACTATATGCATCATGCATCACTTCCATTATGCACTCCAAAATATATATATATATATATATATATATATATATAATAAATTAAAAATAATTAAACGTATTATTCACAAAGAAAAAGACACTTCCATTTTTTAAGAGTTGTGACTCTTATATCCAATGTACCCGAACTTGACTATATAGGACAGGACTTTGTAAAATGTAATAATCATCTATCTATCAATCTAATTCCAAATATATTTTTATCAAATCGAGTTCCATTTTTCATTGGTATTAGAGCGCAGTAGAACCATACTTTTTTGTACTATCCGCTGACTGTCATATGTCAAATACATTGTCCGTTGATTGTTGTACGTCCATTGATGACTGTACTATTCACCCACGTCCACTATGTGCATGCATTGTCGGTCGTATATTTCATACTTGTCCCCTGCCACCCCATCCTTACTTCAATATCGATCTGCTTTATCTGCTACTATGTTCGCTCTATCTGTTGATCGCACACCTTCCAATCCGCTGCCCACCATACGACTCATCGCTTCCCTTTTCGATTTTTGTCCATGCCTTTCCACCACATCATAACCTTCCATCATGCCTTTTAATATCTTCCTAATTGACTTATTATAACCTTATTTTAAATTTGGTTTACCCTTAAGTCACTTATGGATATTTTAATTGACTTTATTTATAAGTCATTATCATTAAAAATTTTGGATTATATTACATCATTCATCTTTATAAAATATATGTTATTTCTTCAACTCAACAGTCTGCAATCTGAAAAATTAACAAGGAGCCTGCAATTCTACCATTCCAATAAAAATTTCTCCCCTAAGTACCAGGAAGATGTCAAAATTAAGAAACCAATTGGAAAAAATAGACCGAGAATGTAAAAACGCCATGCAATTACTCGAAAATGAAATCAACAAAAACCATAATGAGCTAAGAGAGGAAATAAGGAACAACAATGATGCACTCAAACAAGAGCTAACATATAACCTTAAAGTTGAAATTGTTGCATAAGTCGGAGTTGAATTACAAGGCATAGCCAATCTAAAGCAAGAGCTTACACAAATTCTTAAAGACGACATTTCTGTAGATATCGAGTTGAATTACAACAAGGCATAACAAACTTAAAACAAGAGATAATTATTGAAATGAAGCAAAACCTGGACGTCATAACGCAAGATCATAACAAAAAGCATAATGAGCTTTTAAATCTTATAAAAATCCAAGGTCGTCATCAACCCACCTAACCACAACCAAGTGCTTCAAGCATGTCTAATACACCACCACCCTCCTACAGTTCAGTAATGAATCCCCATCGATAGCACAATATCAACCCATAATGATATATCCACCAAGGGCCAAAATAGAACTCTCAAAATACAATGGAGGCGATAACCAATGTGTGGCATGGTTTAAGAAAACTGAAGAGTATTTCAATATATATAACATTACAACAAATGAAGAAAAGGTTAAGTATGCATCCGAGTATCTAGAAGGCGACACTTACAATTGATATCTGTGTGGTGGAAAGAAGGAAAACAATTATATGATTGGAATTACTTCAAAATGATTTTTTTTGAAAAGATTCTAGGGAATCGTCGAAAAAATTTTTTTCTCAAAGCTCACCAGGCTACAACAAAAAGGTAGCATAGATGAATTTACGCATCAATGGGAACCTTGACATGAGTGTTTGGGCTATCTAGTAATCAATTAGTCCAATGCTCTGTGGGAGGTCTCAAGCCACATATCCAAAACAAATTAAAATTGCATGATGTTACGACTATTTAAATAACAAAGCACAACATAAAGGCGTCAAAAAACAAGCTAGAAGGTCAATCAAGATTCAACAAGGTTTATTCAAGAAGGAAAGTACCACAAACCACAAATACATAAAAAGATAAGTATACACCACCACACCTACGAGATGATAAAAGAAGAAGTTTGGAAGCCCAAAGAATAAAAGAAGGCAAATGTAAATGTTGTGGAGAAAAATGGAACCCGAGACATATATGCTACATAGAAGTTGAATCAAAAAAATTATATACATGTGAAGCAGAAAAAGATGATGAATCAAATTCAGAAAAGTCAGAAAGTGAAGAAGTAGAGAACCACCAAAATATCGCATTAGACTTCGAAGGTGACAACACAATATGGATATCAGTTGCAACCATCGCATGCATCAACCAATCACAAACTCTTAAATTAAAAGGACATAAAAATGATAACATCACAATACTAATAGACACATGATGTACCCAAAATGTTCTCGACATCAATATTGCAAGGAAACTCAAACTATTTGTATATTCGGTTCCAAACATGAAGGTAATGGTTGCAAATGGAAAAAAAATTGAGAATGTAGGGAAATGCCATAAGGTGAAACTCCAAATACAAGAATTCAATTTAGAATCGGAACTCTACATTGTACCCTTGGGAGTAGACGTGGTCTTGGGAGTCCAATGGTTACAAACATTGGGTACCTATTCTGCTAATCACCAAAAGCATTTCATCATATTCAAGTGGGAATGACAAAGGTATAAGTTATATGGCTTCCAATCTCCCCAAACTCAAGTTGTGTCATATTGACAGATGGAAAAGTTGATCTAGAAGAGAACATCTGTCTATTTCATCCAATGCCACCAGATAGAGATACAAAATTCAGAACAAAATAAGTCTAGAGCATCAAAAATCCAATAACTAGTTCAAAACACAAGAATGTATTTCAAGACCTCCCCATGGAGTTACCACCAGAAATAAGAATTGAACATGTAATTGAAGTTAAGCCAGGATCAAGCCCGATCAAGGTTAGAACGTACAGATACCCCCATCATCATAAAACAAAAATAGAAAGTTTAGTCCAAGATTTTTTTAAATGTGGCGTTATCACAAAAATAGAAGTCCATATGTAGCTCCAGTTGTGCTAGTACGGAAGAAAAACAATTCTTTCAAGTTGTGCATAGATTACCGAGGGTTAAACAAGATAACAATCAAGAAAAAAATTCCCATCCCATTCATCAACAAAATGTTGGATGAACTTCATGGAGCCAGATATTTTTCAAAACTTGATTTGAGATCATGGTATTATCATATTAGAGTAAGATTAGAAGATGTGGCCAAGATCTCCTTCCAGACACTTGAAGGACACTACAAATTCAAGGTGATTCTTTTTGGACTAACAAACGGCCATACAACCTTCCAAGAAGCTATGAATGAACTATTTCATCCATACCTCAGAAAATATGTGTTAGTCTTTTTTGACGACATCCTCATAAACAACAAAACATGGAAGGATATTCTGAAGCATTTGGAACAAGTATTATCTCTCCTGGAAGAAAGTAAATTCTATGAAAAAATGTCAAAGTGTACATTTGACAAGGAGGAAGTGGATTATCTTGGTCACATTATATAGAGATATGGGATCATGGTAGATCTAAAGAAAATCAAATCAATCACTGACTGGCCTAAGCCAAAAAGGATATCTAAACTAAGAGGATTTCTAGGGTTGGACGGATACTATCAAATATTTGTCAGGAACTATGCTCATTTAATTGCTCCCCTAACAAATCTCCTAAAGAAAAACTCCTTTCAATGAAATGAGGAGGGAGGAAAGTGTTTTGAAGCTTAAAAAAGAAATTGTGTCCACAACTCCCGTGTTAGCAACACTTGACTTCTAGAAACCTTTCGTAGTCGAATGTGATGCCTTAGGTTTTGGGATCAGAGCAGTCTTGATGCAAGATGGACACCCAATAACATTTGAGAGAAGGAAACTAAACAAAAGAGAATGCTTACAATTTACATACAACAAGGAAATGCTTGCCATCATGCATGTATTAATAAAATGCGACGATATTTCTTGGGAAGCAAGTTTTTGATATGTACAGATCATAATAATCTCCAATACTTGTTACAACAAAAAAAAATGACAACCGAACAACATAAATGGATAGAGAAAATTGCCACTTTTGATATGGAGATACTACATAAAAAAGGAAAAGAAAATATAGTCGTTGATGCCCTCTCATGAAAAGACGAAGAAGAGAAAGTTTTTGCAGTATCAATGGCAATTCCCGAATGGTTGGACAAAATCCGAACCGAGTATGCCAAACAACCAGAGATCTGTTCCATTATCAATGATTCGAATCAATACCCCAAGTTTGAGTGGAAGAATGACATCTTATGGTATAAAGGAAGAAATTATTTAAATCCCAATTCAATATTTAAATCCAAGGTTCTTAAAGAATCCCATGATTGTCTTGTTGTAGGTCACGTCGGATTTTTCAAAACATACTATAATGCACACAAATCATTCTTTTAGAAGGGGACGAATGCAGATATTCGGAAATATGTAGCAAAATGTGACCTTTGTCAAAGGAACAAAAGTGAAAATGTATTAACCCTTGGGTTACTCCATCCATTACACATTCCTAACAAAAAATGGGAAGAGATTTCAATGGATTTCATTGAAGGATTACCCACATCAGAAGGAAAAGATAAAATATTTGTGGTAGTGGATAGACTAACCAAGTATGCACACTTTATTGGAGTAAGGAAAACATATTCCGCAAAACAAACAATTGAAGTCTTCTGTAAAAATGTTTACAAGCTACATGGGTTTCCCAAAGTCATCGTCGGTGATAGAGACACCAAGTTTAAAGGGAATTTCCGAAGAGAATCTTGCAAACAAATTAGGACTTTTCTTAATATGAGTTCAACTTACCATCCTCAAACAAATGATCAAATAGAAGTTGTCAATAAATGCTTAGAAACCTACCTTTTTTGTTTTGTCATCGACAAACAAAATAAATGGTTTCAATGGTTGCACCTTGTTGGCTGGTGGTATAATCCACATATAACACGTCTGCCAAAATGACACCATTCCAAGCTATTTATGGATATGAACCCCTGACTTGGAAGGAGTTAGCCGCAAGTCAAACAAAAGTTGCATTAGTGAAAGATCATTTAGGTAAAAACTAGAAAATTGTTCAATTACTCAAGGAAAACTTAGTAGTTGCAAGGAATCGAATGAAGCAACAAGCTGACCAACATCAAACAAAAAGAGAGTTTGAAGTTGGAGAATGGGTATTTGTAAGACTTAAACCTTATAAACAATTATCTCTTAAACAACAAGAAAAGAATAAGCTAGCTCGCAGGTTTTATGGACCATATCAAATTAACATGAAAGTCAGTCACGTAGYTTACGGGTTGGATTTACTAGATCAAAGTCGTATCCACAATGTTTTTCATGTATCATATCTACAAAAAGTATCAGGGAAACACCAAAAGGCACAAACAATGCTTCCTATGTTGGATGATGAAGGGAGAATCGTTTTGGAGCCAKAAGCCATTATTGCCACCAGGGAAAAGAGATTATGTTCTCGAGTAATCAAGGAGTATCTTATTAAATGGAAAAATATTCTAAAAGAAGACGCAACTTGGGATCCAGAGCACTTTCGTCAGTTACATATATATAATGTACCCAAACTTGTCTATATAAGGCAAGATTTAGTAAAATGTAATCATCATCTATTTATCAATCTAATTCCAAACATATTTTTATCAAATCGAGTTCCACTTTTCAGATTATGTATCCAGAAAAGGTTCATGGCATGGTTGAAAGTGATGATGTTGTTGCTGCATATAATGGTCATCTGTATGAAGACAAATGAGGATGATAAGAATGTTAATCAAGGGGTTGGTGAAGGGAGCCTACGAGCTTCTACAAAACACCAATTGATCAAGTAACATCAATTTGATAACAACCATGCAGGTATGCATTCAGTTGTTTATGATGCATAAGTACTGATGAGAATTGAGGTAAAAATTCTCTTAGCCAAGATTCACTATTTGAATTTATGAGCATGAAATTCCACTGGATGTGGTAATCGTGAAGGGCCTCGAGTATACAATTTTTTTTAATGCTTGAATGCAATTATACGAAATCTAGTTGCATGTTATGTTATGTTGGTTATGATATCATAACCCGATCAAGTCATAAGACATACTCTCGCTTCAGAAATGGATGCCAATAGAACTAGCCATGCGTGAATTCATGTTGTGGTTGGATATGGAAGGGATATAACGCCATATAAGTTCTCAATGGTTTTCTACTATATAATTGATGTTTGGATTGCAACCTCTTTCCAACACTAAAGAGCACTCAAGGATTATGTTCCTAGTGTTGTGTATGGGTTGAAGAGGAAGGTATCTAAATGGTCAAACAAGTAAATGGGGAAGAGTTTGGATGATATGTTGAGGCATTGGCTAGAACTTCCAACTCACCATGGTGGAATGCATGACGTAGATATGTGATATTTCGGAGTCAATGTAAGGATGCATTGTGTAGGTGTGGCCACGAGTAATGACACATTGGCTTATTTGTTGGTAATGTTTGATTGCATTACGAAAAACTTGGTGTGGTAGATATTGCATATAAGAGGAATGATAGTTTCATTCCATGAAATATGAATAATAGTTGGAAGTGATTGAATTTTTGGTAAGATATTATTTTGAGATCATTTCATGAGCTATTGTAAATTAAAATAAAAAAAGTATAATGTGCATGAGATATTGACAATCTGTTTAGCTGAATGAAAGTTGAGAAAAATGCTAAAAAGATGGTCTTGGATATAGCAATGGTGTAAGCCCATAAGAAAGATCGACACTTATTTTTGCAAGAGCCAAACATTATGAGAAGAAATATCATGCATAGGAAATTTAAATTTCTTTACGAAACCAATTTGAATTAATAAGTGAAATTGTTATGATGATATCTCATGTTGACTATATGTGTGTACAGATGAAATAATGGCTATTGAAGATGGAAAGCTTGAAAAGGAGGCTATTGCTAGAACACTGGAACCCTATGATAGACACTGAGTACAAATTCACAGTGGGAGTCTGGTAATAAGTTGGCTCTTTTCACAAGAGCACTTTGACAAATGGTGGATCACCCGACAAATTGTGTAGTAGAGAAAGGGATGTTTGAGCTTGGAAGGTGAGCATAGCAAGGAAAAGGCAACTTAAGAATGCATGTGGCATGGTGGCTAGAATCAAGAGTGTGTCGGGAAGGGGCAATGCGCTGAATTCTTGCCCGAGGCAGCTTTGTGAAGTACATGATAGCCATACGGATAAGTATTGCTTATGGTTACAGACTTACTTTTGAATAAATATTACATTGTGGAGTTGAGGACTCTTGTGGTAAAGATAATTGTTATGTGATAATGGTTATAACATGTATGTTTTCATGATGGAAACATAGAAACCGATAAGGAACAAAGACATGAGTGAGTACTCATAAAGAAGAGCACCAGAAGGAAATGAAGCTCAAGAACAAAAGTATGGAATGAGTAAATTCCGGTGGACTTGTTGCATCTCGAAAGAAGAAAAGTGAAGCTGAAGATGCAATGAAGGAGGCACATCTGCAACTATTTGAAGGTTTGGATATTACATTATCATAGTTGGAGTTCTTGGAGCCACAATTCAGAGACTTCATGTTCGATCTTGTGTTGGATCCCTGGAAGGAAGTGGTATAGTCTGAGGGATTGTGGTGTAGAGAAAGGGGTACACTTCCTTTGGGTTGTGCAATTTGAAGAGAACAAGAACCCGTGGGTTAGAATTGTTGTGGGAATCGACAAATTGTGAAAGTTGTTGAAAATGAAGTTTCTAGAGCCACAACTCTGAGACTTCCTAGCTAGTTTGTGTTGGAGCCCTAGAGGGAAGTAGTAAAACCTAAGGGACTGCATGGAAGAGAAGGGGGTACACTTCCTTAGGTTGTGAAGACTGAGGCGAATGACATATTGTTGGTTGGAACTGTTGCAAGAGTTAGTGAATTGTGAAATCATTATATATGATTTTGGGGCCGGAGTGCCTACATGTACATGTTTTGGGTCAAAGCGCCTGTGTGAACATGATTTGGGCTGGAGATTTTGTTTTATATTAGAATGAGGAGCCTATATGTTGAATAAAGGCCAGAGAGCTTGTTGATTTTTCATAAGCTAGGTTAAGCATGAATTTCATTCCATTTTTTCATTTTACTTAACCATAAACAATAATGTTGCAACAACCAAGATGACAAGAAGAAACACCATGCACAAGAACACAAGAAGTATCCTGGGAAACCCTTCTCAACAAGGGAAGAAAATCCAGCCAAATCCTTTGCTATAATCTTCAAGAGAAAGACCTTCACCAACAAGAAAGACTTAGCACACAAGAGGGTGCTTAAGCCCTAGAAGACTAGTGCCCAAGAGAGGTGCCCACCTTTTACCAAGAGATGTATTTGCTGTAATTTCCAAACACACAAGGAAGATACGATTCCACAATGGGGAATCATGTCTTACTTATATTAGACTTGACCAATCAACAAAGACATCTATTGGCTCAATAGGGCCGACCTCTCTAAGTCAATTATTATTATTATTATTATTATTATTTTTATAATTAATATTAACAATATTAATTATCTTTTACATTTATTATTAATCACATTAAGGTGGGGTCGACTTGTACCCTTTATATAACAATTAGGGTTACAGGCAGGTCTGACTCTTGAACAACATATAGCAAAGGATCTGATACACCCACTAGGGGCACATCCATGGGGATGTCATAGCTCTGGCTCACTGCATTACACATAAGAGCCAGATCTACATACGTTCACCTGTGCTCATCTACAGGCACGTCCACTCTACAGATATCTATTCCCACTACCTCACACAGAAGAATCATCTGAATTTTTCTCGTCAACTTTGCTGCTCAGAAGAGGCCATCACATCATCTTCATTTATGTTCACATGACGATGTGCCCAACACTTTTTGGATTTCACACGTTCACCTTGTGCTCAGCCACATGCACGTCCAACTCATCAGATCGCTTTTCCAACTAGATAATCATCTGGAGTTCTTTTTACTCACGTCATGGAGGAGGTCATCTCTACGTTCCCAGCTCTGTCCCAGGCAAGAACCACGAACCCTTATTAGGGGCTTTCTCTCAGGTTTGTAAGCTGAGAAAAAGGCTTCACATAGCTGCAATGATCCACACCTCATAGATTTGTAAGTTGGATAATGTCTCACATAGGTGCATTCATCAACACTCCCTCTCAACTAGGGAGGCATTTTCCATCATGCCAAGTCTCTCACGGAAATACTCGAACTTTGTCTTAGCAAGTGGTTTAGTGAAGATATCTACAATTTGTTCATGAGTAGATAGGCACTGTACATGTACTGTCTTCCTCTGCACCATGTCTCTGATATAGTGATACTTGGTTTCAATGTGTTTCGATTTGTCATGAAACACTGGGTTCTCAGAGAGATTTACACAACTCTGGTTGTCACAATGAATAGTTGTCGGATTCATTTCATGATCAAACAAGTCTGTCAAAAGTTTGTGAATCCATACAGCTTCACGAACTGCCACACTTAGTGMAATGTACTTTRCCTATGTTGTACTTAAGGCTATAGAGCTTTGTTTTCTGCTACACCAGGAAACCATGGCTGATCCTAAGGTGAAGTAGCAACCTGAAGTGCTTTTTCTGTCTACTGCACTTCCTGCCCAATCTGCATAGACATAACCTTCCAGGCTTAAGTCTACATTGGCTGCATATCTCAAGCCATAACCAATTGTGCCTTGTAAGTATCTCAATACGTGTTTTGCAACTATCCAATGTGTTTGTTTTGGTTGGCTCATAAACTGGCTAAGCACATTTATTGCATAGAAAATGTCTATTTTGGTGTTAACCAAATATATCAAGGATCCAACAAGTTGTCGATATAAATGTGAGTCTACGTCTCCTACATCAATGCCACTCATTTTCTTTAAATCCATTACCATTGGAGTAGGCATGGATTTGCAATCTGTCATTTTGAACTTCTTTAGTATCTCCATAGTATATTTTCCTTGACTTAGGAAAATCTCGTCTTTTCTCTGCTATACTTCTAATCCCAAGAAATAATGCATTAGGCCCAAATCCTTCATTTCAAATTTGGTAGTCAGGGCTTGTTTACATTCTGCAATGAGTCTTTCTCAACCGGTGAGGAAAAAATCATCCACATATAGGACTAAGATCAGACACTCATTGCCATCAATGTGGTAATACAAGTTTGGGCCAGTTGTACTTTTGTTGAACCCCAAACTCATTAGAAATCCATCCATTTTCTTGTACCAAGCACATGGTGCTTTTTGAAGCCATATAGGGCTTTCTTCAATATGCATACATGTGATTTTTCGTTGTGCATAACGAAAACTTCTGGCTGCTCAATATAAAATTCTTCCTCAATTTCACCATTGAGAAAAGCTGCCTTTACATCCATCTAATGTAGCTTCCAACCCATGGAAGCAGTTAGTGCAATGATAGATCGGATGGAGGTATATCTGGCTACTAGTGCAAATGTCTCATCATAGTCAACTCCCTCTATTTGTGAAAACCCTCTAGCCAC
>JASDQU011029812.1:17662-31126 GCA_032191745.1 Picea mariana | reverse complement strand
TCTGTGAGGCCATGTGTGAGGCTATTTGTGAGGCTGTATGTGAGGCATTGTGCAAACACATCCAATCTATCATCCAATTGGGCTTCGAATGATTCAAGAATTTCTTTCAAGGTTTGAGACGAAATATCCATCTGAGCACCCTATGAACTCTTCGGTCCTCCATCCTTCACGAAAAAACTCAAAAAATAGACCCAAGAAGTTTCGGCAGAAAATCGCGGCTTTTTCTAGAAAAACCCTAAAAAACTATTGAACTTGAAATGCTCATAACTTCACTTCCCGGACTCCGTTTCGGCTGATTTTTTTTTTTAAATTGGGTGAAATTGTGAGAAGAAATCAGATTTGTAATTTATTTGGGAAAATTCGGCCTCCAAATTCTACATAAATAAAAACAAATTGCGCCGCCGTCTGCAGAAAAAACCTTGAAAAATTGCAGATTTTAAAACCTCAATATCTTGACCTTCCGGACTCTGTTTTGGACGATTTTTTTTTTAAAATTGGGTGTTTTTCTGAGAGGAACTCAGATCTACAACCATTTTCTACAAATTTTTCATAGAAATATACTTAAAATTTTTGGAATGTCGTGGCCCTCTTTTTTCTTCTCCGAAAAAAAAAAAAATCTGCAAAAATAAAAAATATTTGCCCACAACTCCGGCCAAGGAAAGTGCTCTAATACCACTTGTTAAGAACTCAATACTGAATACAAAATCACCACAACAGATACACAAGATCAATATGCAAAATGTTTTTTATTACTATCAAACCCTTAGGGTAGGGAAACACCATACAATGGATCCTATTATGGAAGGGATCCTCTCCTGTTCACTTGCCTCTTCGAGGGGGCATCCTCCTATTGAGTTTCCTCTCCACAATACAATATTTTTCTTCATGTCTCATTACATTGCTTGAACCCCTTTATATAGTGCTACCATCACTTAAGAACATTCTAGAGGAGGAATCTTCTAGAAGTAGAACTTTCTAAGAAGTCCTCTTACATTTATTATATCTAACTACCATAGTGGGCATTATTTAATAATATAGTGGACCTATTCCACCTTACATTGAATGACCTCCACTATTATCACTATGGGTCCTTTGGGCCCCCCCACTACCTCTCTAGCTACCTTACAGTTGAGTATTTCCAAGTTTATAGAAAGAGGGCCAAAACTAGTCATACACCAAATTTACTCAAAGAGGGAGAAATGTAATCCACCATAGTCTTGGAGGGACCACACTCTTCATCCTATTTAGACAGTCAGTTTACAGTTTCTACATCATCACCAACATCTCAAAAACACCCAGACACTACTCTGACAGCTGAATCAGCTCATGGGAAAATAGAGTCAAACATTTTTGACAAGTATAAACAGATCAAGCAAATAAATAAGCTCCTCAAAAGAAACACCTATGCTCATTTATTGAAGCAGAACTCCATTGCTCAACACAGATTGTTGTCAGTGTTTGACACAGAAAGAGGAAGAATGCAAATGGTATTATTACAAGCGCAAGTTCCTCATCCTAAAACAGTTGCAGACTACAAGAAGACTGCCTTTGAATTTGATGTAAAGGATGTCCATCCAGTGGACCATATGGATATGCATAGGCAGACAGGAGAGACGATATTCTCAACCTTGACAAATACCCCAATGACTGCTTCAAAGTTGTAGGTATCCCTGAACAATATTCATTCCCAATTAAAGCTGGATAATATCTCTTATTTTTCCAAGGACAACAAAATCAAATCATTAGAAGAATTGGTGTTGAACATTGGTTATAACCCAACAAATGTCAAGGCAGCTGAGGAATTGTTAAAAAAGAAGAATTTTGATATAGCATCTATGAGAAAGGAGCTGAACCTTCCAGCTACAAAAGATTCACAAGCCAAAGAAGTGGCCGAGATTGAAGGCCACAAGGAAGAAATGCTAAAGCTAATTATGGAACATAATGCACAAATAAGAGAAATGGAAGCGGGAATGGATAAATTGATAAAGGAAAAGGAACAGAATGTGCAGATGGTCATGATCCTACTGGAGGTAGTTCCTCTGATAGGAATCAGAACAACAGAAGCATCCACATCAGCATAAATTCCATCATCAATCCCAGTACAAGTTTCATATGCATCTGACAAACTTGTAAAATACATTGAAGACATGTCCATCCAAGGGGAAGAGATCAGAAAACTACAGGAATAGGCAAATAACTTGAAGGAGTTGAATTCAATGTTCCATGAAAGTCACCATGCAGAGATGCATAAGTCTCAAAGTCTTAGTCATCAGTTACAACAATTAAGGAAAGATACTATCTTGGCCAATACCTTAGCCCAAGCTAACGAAAACATTTGGATATATATCAACAAATCAATGTAAAAAATCTGGTCATCCATACAAATTATTTTTTAGCATCATGAGTTAGTACAGAAGGCCAGGGGAGAAATTGAGATCATCAAGGAAGTTATAGGAGAAAGACCCACAGAGGCCACTGAACTTATCAAATTTCTAAACTCCAAAAACAAGCAAGATTTATAAGAACTATAAATTGAGGATAGAACAGATACCATCCTTGAGATCAAGAAGGTCCTGACCAAGAAAGGATCGATGTTGCAGCTGGAAGAAAAGGATCAAGTGATGGACATAGGTGTGCATAGGTTATTTAGTAAGTTTGAGGTGCTACACAAGAAAGGGCTTCATGGATTGTTAGTACTGAATGATAAATCGATCACTCTGTCTGATTACAAGTAGAAAATGAGCACAGTGGCAAAGGATAGTTCAAAGTTCGCAGGGATACAGGGAATCATTACAGGAAAATATTTTGTGGAGACACTACAGTTAGACTTGAATATTTAGCATGAGATTAATCATATCTTCATCACTAAGCCTACCTTTGCCAAGTATATAGAAATGGATGAAATATACAGGAAATTACTCAAGATTTACATCCCAGGTAAAAAGAGGTGGGAAGATCTATGTGCATTACTTGAGTAAAGACAGTTTCTTTATTCTAGTCAACATGGAGAAGAAGCCAACCAAAGTCAAATAAATGAGTCACCAACCACTTCCACCAAATTAGCACCAAGGATCCAAGCAAATCTACAAATCCATATATTTTGTATTTAGAGATCTAGTTAGTTAGATATTCCTCCATAATATCCTGATCATTTATCATAGGATCTTATGTAAATAGTTTTATAAATACTTCTCCCTTCGAAGTATTATGGAATGATTTTTTCACCCAGGAGCTATTGTGTAATTTTTCAAAGGATTGACCAGTAATAAAAGAGGCCTATTCACAGGATTCTTGTGTTAGATTGTTGGTGATGTGCTTTCCCTGTCTGTTAATTTTTTTTTTCATTCTATGTAATCATTGCATGTTATTATAATTCTAATCATTAAAATAAAGTCTAAAGAACATAATTTATTTCATTGTACTCTGTATCTAGTTTTTTAATGATCTTCATGTTTTTTATTTGAAACTGATTGAAAAAATTATTAACTGCTCGTTTGCTTAGTGGACTTTCCCCTATTTTCCCTCTTATTAATTTTATTTGATTCAAATAGATCGAGCAGTCTTACTACCCTACCCTATGGACAAAACCTTATAAAAATCTGAAACTGATCCTCATCTTTAAATACAGACCCCATAGCCCAATGGAAATTTAAGCATTCTTTCAGCCAATTATAACAACCAACCAAACAAAACTCGAACTATCATAACTATCCTAACATTTTAAAACTCAAACAAATCTAAATATTATAGAGAGATCCATCTCTAAAGCTGGAAGGGCTAGATCCCAGCTTCGAAAGTGGTTTCGTAGTTACCTATGTCTTTTCTTCTACAACCTCTGGAAATTACAGAGTGATAACAACACTATTTAATACAAAATATAGAACTTATTTTTACCTTAAATGAAATCTCAAATTTATAGATGGTAATCTTTCTCCCATAAAGAATTACCTTTTTCCAATGTACTCCAAAAATAGAGGAACAATTAGGTCAATAAACTAACAAGAATCACATCACATGTGCCATTCCATTCATTATTTCTACAACTCCAATCATCGATGGAACATGTAAGTCAAAATAAGAGTCCCCTCATGTATATTGGTTTAGATATAATCTTGGGGTATATTAATATCCCAGTTCACATCAACATGTCAACCCTCATTTTCTATATTATGAACATGAAACTCCGTATATGAACTATTATTATGACCCTCCAAAATATTATCTTCCATATCAAATTCATTAGAGGAATTTGTTGTGTTGTATTCTCCCCTTCTATCACAATATGATTGCCAAAGAGCTAGTGATGTATCGAATGTAAAATTGTTTATTTCATACTTTGTTACATATAATATTAACCATGTATCCATATGTTTATCAAGCCTCGTCTTCAAATTTGACTTTAAGAATGATAGTGCATGAAACATTCTCTCATCCTCCAGCAATCCCAAAATCATGGTTTGACATAAACCTGCTAATTTGAAATATTTTGACATGTTTTCTACTAAGTATTGGATTTCACCTAATTTAGTCCATAATTTGGTTGTTTCAACATGTTCTAGAGGTTTCTCAAAACCACAATATTGAGCTAACATTGTTTGACCAAAGAGATTGTCTTGTTGATACAACTTTGATGAATATAATATACCTTCAATCTCTTCTCCTTGTACATTGTGATTCTTTCCAAATTGGTGCACTAAAATTTTGAATTTTTCTAAAAACTCAACTCTTTTAGCCTCTCTATTATGTTCAGGGTTCCAATATTTAGGGTATACCATAGACATGGACTCCAATAATTCATCTTGATGAAATCGTTCCCTTATCTCTGATGCTAGTGATTTTGCAATTTCTATCAAGTTGCTCTTCACTTAAATCACAACATTGTTGAATTGGTCTCTTGACACATGGTCGTCTTCAGTGATTTGTACCATATTTCTAAAATAATGAAATGGAACCATATACCTACACATTGTCATACATAGTATTCCTTTTCCATCAAACTTCAAATAATTTTCAATGTTTTCTATATCGATGATAGTAGTCCAACCTTTAAATGTTAGACCTATGAAAGACTATGGCATCGTATACAAATTATCCAATTAAAGACATGCTAATTTTGTATTATGTATGTATTCATCAATATACATTGTGTGGCTCTAAGACATTTTCACAAGGACATTCATTTCATAAAGCATAGGAAGAATTCTAGCTAATGTTAATAATGTCTCTATATTAGTTAATCTAAAGAGAATATCTTGAGATTTTTCTACACTGAAGCGATGTTCATACATCACCCCTACTAAGGATTGGTACTCATGAAATAGTCTTTGAGTTGGTCCATTCAATGAGATCCATCTTGTATCAACATCTTTTAGTATCTTTTTTCTATCTATAACACCCTCAACAAATTGTTGAAACTCTTTAAATCGCTTGGGACTACGACAAAAGTATGCATGAGTTTCACGTACAAGATCTTCAACTTTTGAAACCAGTGGAAACTTGCTTACTATTTTAAATGAAAGATTCATTCTATGATCCATACAATGAATACTAATCATAAATGGTGAAGTTGCTAGTTGTAGTTTGACACAAAGGCCATTCATTTTCCCTTGCACGACTGTTGCTTCATCTGGTCTGACACATACCAACTTTTTCGCAATCACTAAATGATCAATACCACCAATTTCCTTCAAAGTCTTGATGACAAGTTCATAAATATTTTGAACTATAGTATTCTCCCTCATTTTATGAATCCCAAGTAAATATGAATGCCTAACATGATCATTAACCATATAAATGATCATGTAGATCCATGAAGTATTATCAATACTTGTAACTTCATCCAAAGACAATGAAAAAAACCTAGCATTTACAATATTCTCTTTCAAATCATCCTTTTCTACTTGAGCTATATATATTTCCATTCTCAGCCACTCATTATTGACGAATGAGAAGATGGAAAATTTGATGCTTCAATAAAAGATATAAATTTCTTGTAATATGGAAAATCTATCATAGGGTGACCTCTAGATAAGATGTGAAATACAGTGCTTAATTGCATCATCTTGGATAACAAATTTATTTCCATTGTCTTTCCAAATAGATATGTGATGGTTCCTCCACTTGCCTCGAGTTTTATCTTAATGATTAAGTATTTATTATATTCATATTCATATTTGACATGTCAACATTCCTTAGAAGATTTCCATTTGATAATAGATTTATGCTCGCCATTTACAATTTTCTTATCATACACCTTTCCTGCATGCTTCTCTATTATATCTAAATTAATCTGAAATTTTACTGTCTTTCCAAGTTTCCAACTACATATAATGCATCTAACCTCTCGTGAAGCCTCTTTCTCATTTGTTGGAGGTATTGGTTCAATAAATGGAAATTTTGAGAACCAATCCAATTGGAATTGTCTCCCTATGTCCCATTGGCCTTTTTTCCTTTTCCGTGATTATGAATGGTTTGTGTTTCCTTCCAAGGAAAAACCTTCAACATTGTTATTGATAATTTCTGGTGAAAGCTTCTCAATTCGATCACTATAGGAACCTATTTCATCATCTATTATATGGATATTAGATGCATTCTCAGAAGAGTTGACGTCTCTTTGACTTTCATTGATGGGTTTCTCAAAAGAGATTGAATCATGAAGAGAATCTGGGTTCTTGGATTGGGGCTTTTGAAAGTAAGAAAATACATCCCTCTGTGTTGATTTTTTCTTTCCATGATTGTTGTTTGACATCTCACTGAAATTTTCACAATTAGAATTTCAAATCGATCTAGAAACCAAAAGTGAAACCTGCATGAGAAAATAATATAAAATTAGCCATCCATTTGGAAATTTAACACAAATGCAAGATATATATATATATATCAATTTTAAGAAATCAATTTTTCTCAACAAGTTACAAAACCAACAATACTTATCTAAAAATAAATCACTTCAACATACATATTATACATAACTACTAATATACTCCAATCACTGATTCACTAACCCAAACAATCACTCATCATGACCTGAAGCCTCTGTTATCTTGGAGGGTTGAGGTTGGGTGGGCTCTATCACTGATCAGAATGGCACTTGTGTGTAGAAACACACAAGCAATGATAATTGGGAAACAGGGTGATGAAACACTTTGTTTTAGCACCATCTTGTGAGAATGATTTAAAAATATCATTAGCTCAAAAATTTAAACATAGAACTACTGATCTACTCGAATCACTAACCCAAACAATCACTCGTCGTGACTTGAAGCCTTTGTTATCCTGGAGGATGGGTGGGCTCTATCACTGATCAGGATGGCACTTGTGAGTGGAAACACACAAGTAATGAGCATTGGGAAAACGGTGTTGAAACATTGTGTTTCAGCACTAGCTTGTGAGAATGATTTAAAAATGACCAGGTAATTTATCCAAACTATGGGTAAGCTCAAAAACTTAAACAAAGAACCATTGATCTACTCCAATCACTAACCCAAAAAATCAATCGTAATGACATGAAACCGTTGTTATCCTGGAGGTTAGGTGGGCTCTATCATTGATCAGGATGGCACTTGTGCGATGTGCGTGGACACACACACGCAATGAGAATTGGGAAAATGGTGTTGAAACAATGTGTTTCAACACCAACTTGTGAGAATGATTTAAAAATGCCCAGGTAATTTAATAATTTATCCAAATTGTACAGTGTAGTATGTGAGTAAGCTCAAAAACTGAAACAAAAAACTGTTGATCTACTCCAATTGGAAATCACTAACCCAAAAAATCACTCATCATGACCCAAAGCCTCTTCTATATTGGAGGATGGGTGAGTTTGTGGGCTCTATCACTGATCAGGATGACACTTGTGTGACGTGCATGGAAACAAACAAGAAATGAGCATTGGGAAAATGGTGTTGAAACACCGTGTTTCAGCACCAGCTTGTGATAATGATTTAAAAACACCCAGGTAATTTATCCAAACTGTGGGTAAGCTCAAAAACTTAAACACTTTACACATAACTACTAATCTACTCCAATAACTAACCCAAACAATTACTCATCATGACCTAAAGCCTCTACTATCCTGGAGGTTGGGTGGGCTCTATCACTAATCATGATAATCCCTACTAGCATATGCACTTAATGAATTACTTGTTAGAACGTTTTAGAAATTTAGAGTTGAAACTTTAAAAGTCTTTTCGGTTTTTATCCTTAAAATTAAAGATAACTCAAAGAACAGGTTCAAAAATGTCAAAGCACCGAAATACTGAAACACTTGTGACATTGTGATCATGACAAATAAGACACTTAGCAAACTTAATTGATGAAAACAAGTTTAACTAGTCGTGATTAATGATAAGTTATTAAGTAATCACTCTATAGATTCAGACTTTGAGAGATATCTATTGTCTTGCAATCAAAACCCCTGAATGTCGAACTATCAAAGTACTAATACTCACTGAAAATCGACTAATGAGTCACAGGGCACCTATCAAAAACTTCATTTTGGATGACACATGGCACTCTTTTTGGGCATTTTTGTCAGATCATTCACACTTTTTTATGTGACACGTGTCACTAACCTTTTTGCATGACATGTCATTGAAAGTGATGTCATTACTACCACATCACTCTGGGAGATTGTTCTTCTGGAGATTCATATAAATCAAAGAACAAGTTCAAAAATTTCAGAGCACCAAAATACCGAAGCACTTGTGATCATGATAAATAAGACACTTAGCAAACTTAATTAATTAAAATAGGTTTAACTAGTCATTGTTGAGGAAAAGATATGAAATGATCTTACTCAAGCATTTTCAGACTCTGCTTGGCTAAAGCAAAGTAGACGGGAATATCACCCTATGTTTATAGCCAACAAAAATAACATCCTAACTCACGAGTATTAATTACAAGTGCTTAGGCTAGTCTTTTATCAATAAAATGCTTGTTGGAAATTTACTTTTTATGTAATTTTATGTACATATCAGTTGTTGAAATAAATGTAAAGATAGAAGTAAAGTCATCAAGATGATAATCAAGACAAATGAGACATAAAGCAATCCTTTATTTCACTCCAATTCACCAAAGAGTCATTTTCTTTACAAAATATCATACAAAAATTTTGGACCAAAGTCAAACTTAGACATCCCTGATGGAACATACAGAAGGACCTCTGACAGAAAACTCAAAACTGAACTCTAAAAGCTGGATCAGATTGCCACAGATTGTTGCCCACTTGACTCTACACAATATCCTTTGTCAGTCATGAAAACTAATTCACAAACAGACAAGTCTACACAGACTATCAAAGATAGATCAACACCTCTGAAAAACAAGTGTCTGAAGGATGTAATTCAACCCTGAATATTGTTGTCTACAATAAGACCCTGCTATCATAAAAGAGAATTATGCTTGTGATGAATAAATGAATGAATGAAAACTGAACTATCTCAACATAAACTCAAAGAGAAAACATTAGTATGCTTCAGCTTCTATTCCTCTCTTGTTCCTCCCTTTCATTTTCTTTTAAACAAATTAGAATTGGTTGAACTAGTTGAACCAGCTCATTAGTTAAGTTAATTAAAAAAATCAACCAATCTTTAGTTAGGGGGAAAAGTAATAATCATAATAAGGGTTATAAATAAATAATAACTCGTAGGTGGGACCCCTTTTGACTCCCTTTAACTTATAACAATTATAACATAACTATTTAGTTAAGCAAAACACACTTCCTTTTGACTCTCATCCACATATTCACATTTGAGAATTTAGCTCGTGATATTTCAAATTATTTTCAAAAAACATTACTCATGTAACCAAAAATAAAACATGTTGTCCAAAGTTTTATGAAGTCAACTGTCATCAACAATA
This sequence comes from Picea mariana, assembly GCA_032191745.1. Taxonomy (NCBI): domain Eukaryota; kingdom Viridiplantae; phylum Streptophyta; class Pinopsida; order Pinales; family Pinaceae; genus Picea; species Picea mariana. Next base: position 21,265 of record JASDQU011029812.1, on the reverse strand, counting down.
GATAAAAATAAAACTCAAAAGACATATTTCTCACTTTGCGATGCAATATTTCCTTCATTGTCGTTGTCACCTTTTGATTTTCCTAAATTTTCCTTTGGCTGTGCTGAACCTTTAGGCCTAATCTCACTGATCACGTGGGAACAATTGTCCCTCAAATGCATCTCTGAAGACATGGATTTGTCAGAGCCATTGGAGGGTGAGGAAGGGGAAATCATGGCTTTTCCTTTGTCAAGGGCATGGTGGGCCTTAGTTTTCAACCTTTTGCTAGCATGAGAGGATTGCACTGGTGAGTGGGGAGTAGCTTGGACAATGGGGTTAATAGGCGGAGGAGCAGGTAGGGATAAATTAGGCCAACCACGATGTTGGGAGACTGTCGGGTGGACAATCTCTTGCCATCCATCATTTTCAGAAACTTCGGGTCACAATGAGACGTGAGGAGGCACAAGGACACGAGGGGCTTGCAAAAGTTGGAAAGGAGGCCTTTTGGGCCTTGGTTGGACCACTCCTTGCCCAATCCAATTGAAAAATCCAGTTTGAAACAACTGGCCAAGCTTCTATGAATCAACATCAAAATGTATGGAGAACTGGGGCCTTCTTGGGCCTCTGTTCCAATTAAATCTCCCTCTGTTTCCTCGACCATGGCTACCTCAGCTGAAAAAACTCATTCCTGCATGCATGATTGATTAGAAAATAGTATTTTAAATAACCATACATGGCAACTCTTAGAAATATGAAATGTTGGAGTTACTTCACACACACCTAGGATTTATTTTTCCTAAGGTTTTTCCTTGTTTATTAGTCATAATTAGTCATTATCTAGTCTCCTATATTTTAGGGGACAATATTCCACCTGGAGAATATTCTCTTTCAGTTGACACTTCAGTTTGACTAGTTGAGTTGAGTTTAGATGCTGCATTGGTTTTGTCACCATGCAACATTGGGATCATCACTAGATAATGCACACTTGCCTTGGGATCATCACCAGACTGGTGCATTACCCTTGATTTCCTGAGTTAACTCCTCACTACTCTATGTTCAGTCAGTTAACTGAAGACTAGTTGACTAGTTAACTTAGCTAGGTGGTAGTTCACTCCCGTAACTGCCTGAGAGACTAGACTAGGTGGAAGTTCACTCTCGTAACTGCATGAGAGACTAGACTAGGTGGCAGTTCACTCCCATAACTGTTGGTGTGTGTCCATATCACTCTAGACCACCATTATGGCACATTAGTTACTCATGTAGCCTATATCTATTGTAAATTATTCACTCTTTGAGTGTGGAATACAGTTAAAAAGAATTCTTCTATTCTTTCTCTCTTGCTTCTTCTTTCTCAATTTCTCTCTGCAAATGTGTGTTGTATTTTCTAGCTAGATCTATTCTATGTAGGTTCAACACATTTACAAGGTATAAGAGTTGATGGACTACTAAGAAAAATCTACACCAAATTATTTTTGCAGGTACTGAAGATTAAAGAACGTAGAAAAGATGGAATTTATGTTTTACTCACCAATAATACTTCTCACGCCTCATAACTATCTGGAGTGGAAGCCAAAGATTCTACTTCTTCTCAAAAGTAGAGGCTTATACCAAATAGCCATGGCAATGGAAGTAGAGCCTAATTTCACCGATGAAAAAAATGACTTTCTCAATAGACAAGATATGGCCATAGGATTTATCTTCTTGTCTATTTCTCCATAAATTCTCCACCAAGTATGTGATGTCACACAAGAATTCACTCCAAATGAATTGTGGACCATATTGGAGGTTCTATTTGAGAATAAAGAAGATTGTGAAGATTGCATGAATGGGATTGGAAAGATAGAGCCAAAAGAGAAACCGTCAGAAGATCAAGCCTTTTATTCTGAAGAGTCTTTTACACAAGTATTTGCACAAATTTGTATTCCATTAATTGAAGATGATGTCTACTCCATTTCAGATTTGTTTTCTAAAATTCATGTGGAAGATATATGGCATGAATCTCAGGAGTCACATGTATATATTTTTCCATGCACAATGTATGCATCTCAGGAGACAAAAAGGGAGTCGTGCACATCAAAATCAATTCTGATATTTTATGAGCACAATTTGCATAAATAAATTGGATATTTGAATTCCTTTCGGGAAAATATCCAATTTCAAAAAACAAATCATCTGAAACGGAGTCCGGAAAGTGAAGTTATGATCTTTTTAAAATCAATAAAATTTCAGCATTTTTCCGGAAACGGCCGCACGGTTTTCAATGTTCCATCCAAACTTTATTTGGATATTCTTAATTACAAGAAGATAAAGTGGATATGTTTGGACATATCGAAGATGCATCTACTTCATCATATCTGTGTAGACATCTACATATTCAACAAAATATTCAACGAGCACAAACTTGCACAATTGTGAGGTCTTCTTGGAGCGAATGACAAGGTTGCTTAGCAACTGTTTTTTGTTCCTTCTCATTTTATTTTTCCTTGTTTATTAGTCATAATTAGTTATTATCCAGACTCCTATATTTTAGGGGAGAATATTCCACTTGGAGAATATTCTCTTTCAGTTGACACTTCAGTTTGACTAGTTGAGTTGAGTTTAGATGTTGCATTGGTTTTGTCACCATGCAACATTGGTATCATCACCAGATAATGCACACTTGACTTGGGATCATCACCAGACTGACACATTACACTTGATTTCCTGAGTTAACTCGTCACTACTCTATGTTCATTCAGTTAACTAAAGACTAGTTGACTAGTTAACTCAGCTAGGTGGCAGTTCACTCCCGTAACTGCCTGAGAGACTAGACTAGGTGGCATTTCACTCCCATAACTGTTGGTGTGTGTCCAAATCACTCTAGACCACCACTATGGCACATTAGTCACTCATGTAGCCTATATATATTGTAAATTATTCACTCTTTGAGTGTGGAATATAGTTAATGAGAATTCTTCTATTCTTTCTCTCTTGCTTCCTCTTTCTCAATTTCTCTCTGCAAATGTGTGTGGTATTTTCTAGCTAGATATATTATGTGCAAGTTCAACACATTTACATGGTATCAGAGCCGGCAGACTTATAAGAAAAATCTACACCAAATTATTTTTGCAGGTACTGAAAATTGAAGAACGCAAAAAAGATGGAATTTATGTTTTACTCACCGATAATACTTCTCACGCCTCATAACAATTTGGAGTGGAAGCCAAATATTCTACTTCTTCTCAAAAGTAGAGGCTTATACCAGATAACCATGGCAATGGAAGTAGAACCTAATTCCACCGATGAGAAAAATGACTTTCTCAATAGACAAGATATGGCCATGGGATTTATCTGTTTGCCTATTTCTCCATAAATTTTCCACCAAGTATGTGATGTCACACAAGAATTCACTCCAAATGAATTATGGACTAGATTGGAGGTTCTATTTGAGAATAAAGAAGATTGTGAAGATTGCATGCATGGGATTGGAAAGATAGAGCCAGAAGAGAAACCGTCAAAAGATCAAGCCTCTTATTCTGAAGAGTCTTCTACACAAGTATTTGCACAAATTTGTATTCCATTAATTGAAGATGATGTCTACTCCATTTCATATTTTTTTTTCTGAAATTTATGTGGAAAATATAT
>JASDQU011029812.1:5845-16636 GCA_032191745.1 Picea mariana | reverse complement strand
ATCTATGTTCAGTCAGTTAACTGAAGACTAGTTGACTAGTTAACTCAGCTAGGTGGCAATTCACTCCTGTAACTGCCTGAGAGACTAGACTAGGTGGCCATTCACTCCTGTAATTGTTGTTGTGTGTCAAGATCACTGTAGACCACCACTATGGTGCATTAGTTACTCATGTAGACTATATCTATTGTAAATTATTCACTCTTTGAGTGTGGAATACAGTTAATGAGAATTCTTCTATTATTTCTCTCTTACTTATTCTTTCTCAATTTCTCTCTGAAAATGTGTGTGGTATTTTCTAGCTAGATCTATTTTGTGTAGGTTCAACACATTTACATGAAATAGATTTGGCTCAACAATGTATCAGACTCATGCAATCCAATCCATACAAATTGTTTTATTGTTTATCAATGAGCAGGGGGGTGAATAAAGGGTCCTGGGATTTGTGAGGGGTTTGTATTGAGAGAAACATGATATAATGAGGGGGGAGGGGAATATGATTACTGCTCAAATACAAAAACAATGAACTACAAACCAAATAAAGCATCACTGTAATTCAACCAAGACACTGCTACTGCCAATCGCTTCAACACAGAATATTTCTTGACTATAATCAATTTTAGAACAGGGAATGAAAAATGAATGTGGGAAGGTGATGGGGTTGTAATTAGAGAAAAGTGAAATAATGATGGGAAATGAGAGTGGGTATTGTTCACAAAATTAATCAAGTAATCCATATAGTCATTTTATTAAAAGGAGATGCACCAACCAAATGATCATTGTGTCCCAATAACAATCATTGTGTATTAGTTAGTTCATTGTTCATAGTCAAATATCTAACACAGTGCCATCACAAGACAATATGCATTCCACACAATCTGTAAGGGAGTTATGTTCCTTTTATTTATCCAATTTTCATCTTATAACAATTCTCAAATGTATAATAGTAACCATTTCCACTCTGTTAACCATCAGAATCAACCACTGCCCACACATTACTTCAATCAACAAATACAATCAAAAGTCGTGTTTCAAAATTTATAATGAAGTCATATTGTCACTACAATCGGGCATGTCATTTAAAATGCATGATATTCATTAAAAATATATAGTGGACATCCAACCCAAAAATCCAAATTTGAATTGTAAAACCCTGACTCGTCATTTAAACAATCAAAAAATAGCCACCATTCCAATTCATGCCATTCTGTGGAAAAACAAAATAATTCAATCAACGCAAGTGTAATTCTATGACTGTAAAAACTCAATTCAACGCGACTCTAAATAATCAAATGTTGGGTTATCCATCCAACACAATGAGTCAGTAACAACATGTCTAACTTCATAAAACAAATAATTGAATTGCAACAAAGTCATGCTTAAAACTCTGTAACTATCTCTGAGTGTGGAACCCAAAATTATCCATATCATACATAGTGGGAAACCACCCAAAACACCACGATGCAACATTTTCATTTTACACTTCTAAACACACAGTCACAGTATTAACTCAACCCATCATGCCGAGCTATCAACTTACTACAAGATTGCTTCAAATTAATCAAACTGCAATCAACCATGTTGTGTAAAACTCGGGCTCATCCCTAATGACACAATCAAATAACCATAGTGCATACAATGGATGGATTTGCTACAATCATTCTGGTTTCCATAACCATTTCACCCAAACAAAACTCATAGTTACAGTGACCATTTAATCGTGGTGTAGGAACACCACACATTCATTATGCGTGAACATCGTTAAACAATTGTAACCAATGCCAAGTTGAATATCCAATAATATTTAGTGTAGAAAGACAGTGACTGTGTATCAACCAGTCAACCAATTCAATGTTGAGCCTATACTTGGACTGTCGTAACAATTAATAACCAGCCTAACATGTTGTGGAAACCACACATACCCACGCATCGACATGGAGCGAGGTTATGACCTTCTTAATTAAACAGTACTGGGTTATCAAACACAAGAAGAGTGACTATGTACTTTGAACTGTCCAATTAACAATGTAGGGTTTGTCCATTGTAATAACACAGGCAGTAACTAGATACCAAAAACCAACACAATTGTCACATGACCGACTGGGCGAGCCTATACTCAATTTTGTCAATAATACACATCCACCCAACAATAACCAATAGTAAACCAAATAGGCATGTCGGTCTTCTCTATCAACCCTCAGACTGGAGAAGTGAAGGGTTTTCTCTGTGGCCAACGGCTTATACTAGAGAACACCACAACTTATTCCGTGGACATGGTGATGAAGGCCTGTGACAGGAGAGGCTATAATAGAGGAGTGAGGCTCCAATTCGTCTTGGTGATGATAATAAACATACGCAAGGTATAACCCTCGTGTCTTTCCAGTCAGACAAACACAATGCAGAGGTGAAGACAGGGCCGAGAAAGAACAAAATAATCCACTGCGTGACCTCTGGTGGTGAAAACAACAATTCCCAAGTGGACAACGCACGGTGACACAAGCACTTCCAACCATTAAAACCCATAAAATCCAAAGAGTGGATACAGCGATACGAATGCATGAAGACCACCAACCACCCAAGACCAAAAAAAGACACTCCAACTAAATCAGCAAGGATAATAGAGAGCCCTTATGGCTGCTAACATCCAAGATGACCAGTAACACTACAACTTCATCATTATTGCAAAGAAAACCATCAACGCTTCATCCCAAAATCACAATTTTACACAATTTCAATACTTAAATGAATCACAAACCAATACACCTGAGCTAATAATCATTTCATAACCAGAGCAGACTCATGAATGGCCAAAAAAAGACATACCTGCAATCAAACACCTTAAAACATGAGTTGGCCGAGCATTTCCTCTCTGGTAAGAAATCGGAGCATCACCACAACAACAAGGCTGAACAATAGCCCGACTAGGGTGGCGGCCAACAGAAGGAATAAGGGTGGCATCCAGTAAATGCGCATTGCCTCCACCCACAGTCAATTAATTCAATAGTACATTCCAACCATTAATCTATCAACAATTCATTTAAACCATGCATTGGAAGTTGCATCTATTACTTGTCAAAGGCGCCACCCGCATCATACCTTCCATTTCCAACTTGACCATATTACATATCAATTATATGATCCAATAAACCATGTATCGAATTATCACCAATAGTGCGATCCACATCAACTTGTGCCATAACATAATCACCATGGATATCAACTATATAACTCAATCCATTAAAAATCGATGAATGTAGTATAGTATATAGCATAGTTTAAATTCTTCTCTTTGAATTTGTTGCATTGTTTTTCATTCCCTTCTAATTGCTTGTCTGTATTATTTGCTAACATGTTTATTGTGCAGGTGTCCCAAGAACAGATAGCAATGGTATCAATGAATAGCATAGGTCGTAGTAACATAAGTAACCAATACTTCATAAGCCCAATCCATAATCAATAAAAACAAGATCTTATCAACCATGTAAGCAATGTCGAACATGAGAACAACATCAAATAAGGACCAAACCTGATCTCCAATCTACAAGGGGTCCCACCTACTAGTATTATTTAACTTTTATAATAATAAATTTTAGCAACACTTTGCGGGAAAAACTTTGTTGACAGTTTTAATCGTCAACAATCGTGATTAACGATAAGTAATCACTCTGTAGATTTGACCTTCAAGAGATATCTATTGTATTTCAATCAAAACCCCTGAATGTCGAACTGTCGAAGTACTACTACTCACTGAAAATCAGTTGATGAGTCACAGGCCACCTGTCAAAAACTTTATTTTGGCTAACACGTGGCACTCTTTTTGGGCATTTTTTTTCAGATCATTCACACTTTTTCAGGTGACACATGTCACTCACCTTTTTGCATGACACATCATTGAAAGTGACATCATCACTACCACATCACTCCGGGAGATTGTTCTTCAGGAGATTCAAATAAATCAAAGAACAGGTTCAAAAATGTCGGAGCACCGAAATACCAAAGCACTTGTGATCGTGATAAATAAGACACTTAGCAAACTTAATTAATTAAAACAGGTTTAACCAGTCGTGATTAATGATAAGTATTCACTGTGTATATTAAGACTTCGAGAGATATCTATAATTCTATTGTCTTGCAATCAAAACCCCTGAATGTTAAACTTCCAAAATACTCAGTTCTCACCGCACATACACGCTCACAAACTCCCAGAGCTCCAGATTTTCGGAGTCCCGAAGTACTTAAAAAAAAAGGTTTGATTGTTTGCTCCATGAATTTGGTCTTCGAGGGACATACATTGTATAGTGTACACCATGTTGCATTCAAAACTCCTGAATTTCGAAGTTTCGAAGTTTCAAGTAATTAAAACTAAAAGCAACTTTAAACCATGATTCAATGATTAATTAAAACAAAAAATATTTAATAATTGATTAACTACTCCGCAAATTCGGCCTTCGGAAGATATGCATTGTTTTTCTTTCATAACCCCGAATGTCGAACCACTGAAGTACAATGTACGTTATCTTAATTACATCCATTAATAATACACCCTCCTGGCTAGGATTAAAGATTGGGATAAGTTTTGTGACCACCAGGTAATAAATTTGGCATATTTTGGAATGATTACTATGTTAGTATATTAATACAAAAAAAGTTAGACATTAAATTTTGTTGTAAATAAAGGCATATCAATTTTCAAGTTTCAAATCATTTCGCCATTAGCATCTGAAATTTTCGTATTCAACATTGTGAGCTCATAGGTTTTTGTTCTCGCGGGAAGGTTAACTTTATCTTTTGAAAATCATGGTGTTGTGCAAAATAGGAAATAAGCAAGATTTATCGACTTTCGAATCAAACCCAAATGCAGATATACTCTTAGATACTACTGCTCGATTGATAGATGCTACCAAAGCTTGGAAACAAGTTTATGACATTTTGGAGCACAAAATTTCTAATTCTCTCTGTCCAGATGATTCAGCAGAAGAAGAATATGATACATTTTCAGCTAATATTAGACATGTGGCGAAGTCTGAATTACATAAAGTTGTTGCTCATCCTAAACTTATGCCTTACACTGATATGATAGGTTGGGACCTGGAACACGTGGATATCCCAACAATATGCATCTTCAGTCCCAAGAAGACCTATGTCAACTCTTTTAGACTCGAGGATATTCAAGTAATGTATAAATTATCTTCTAAACCCAAATATACCTACAATTCATCATTTATATTGAAGTTTGAGGATAAGGAATGCACTAAATATGATAGAACCATCCATCATATAGTGAAAACCTGGTGGGGTAATACAAACAATTTCAAATATGACACCCATGGTGTATATTCTAGAGCATCATGTGATTCTCATATCATGTATATTGCCATGATGCTCTGTAGAATGTTCGAAAGGAAATATCCTACACATTTTACTGTAGAATGGGTTCTCATAATCCATGAGGTTGTTGAGGGTTACACTTTTGATTGGGGAAAAATGTTATCAAACAGTTTAGCCAAGGAAATTGTGGAATAAAAGATGTTAAAATATAAAGGAGAACCTGCCCCCTTTTATATGTATGCATTAATTATGGACACAATCTGTTTCAGGACTCCATTTCCTCTCATGAATTGGAGTTGGACTCTGACTAGCACCAAGCCCATACATTTTTATCAATCTAAAATATGGTAGGAAAAATCAAAGTACTTCTTCTATGAAATTTTTCATAATGTAGTAATCCCAATTCGTGAATCTATATATGGACAACCTCCCCCCAGAATTTCAGAACAAATCATTAGAAATTTGGGTGTTATCGCAGATTGGTATGTCAAGGAAATTTTTTCTTATATCAAAGTGTTCGGATGTTATTTATCTCTGAATGCTCTCCCCATATTCCTACTTGACAGACTAGTTTGCAAAGAAGTAGATTATCAAAAGGTCTCAGGAGGAATAACTAAAGAATTGAAGGCAACACAAAAGAGAGTGTGGCCAACCTTTCCCATACAAGTTGGCGTGTTTTTGTTATCTGATTTTGGATGAGCTAAGGTTGAAGCTTCAACCTTAGAAGATATCAAATTGGTTGATATTGAGTATAAAAGGCATGATCCTCATAGGGTGGTTGAAAATCATCTAACTCAATACAATATGAAAAGATATATGCATGAAGATTCCCCCTATGATGAAATTTTCAGAGGAGTAAGATCATACGATGAAGTTGAAATCATATTTAAAAAATTTCCTCAAGATCAACAGTCAGACTTCCTCATTTTTCAGAAGCACAGAAGGAATGGTCTACCCAAGGTCTTGCAGAGAGAAAAAAATCCAACTTTACAGGTGACAAAATTGGCAGAGCTTAAGCAACATAGCTTTTCTGAGGACAAGGCTAAGGAAGGGGAGAAGAGCTTAGATAAATTATCCAAAGATTCAATAATATCGGTACCAAGTAAAGATGAGAAAACATAATTTGAGTCTTTGATGAATCACATACATACTTTTCCTTTCTCATCGCCAAATACTGAAACTCCAGTGAAATATGCCACAAACCCAGATAAATCTATTGCACTCTGTTCTCCCATATCATCATTAACTCCTCTAGAAACAAGTTTTGAGTTACCTCATTCATATACTATTAATATAGATGACCTCACACCTATTCAACTTGAAGAAATTCCTCCATCAAATTTCTTTTTCAACAAGAAAAGGAAGGCTATCATAAGAAAGAAAGATTGACAGAAAGAAGGAGTAATTACAAAAAAACAAAAAATGATATATGATGGACGGGTACAGAGTGACCCTAAATTTGAAAAAGAAGTTGCAGACTCATTGGGAGCCTTTGCAACTATTAACCATTGGTCAGTGGATAATATCACAAAACAACTGGAAAAAAATATTCTTATGGTTGAACAATTGCATAATGATATGCAACAGATGGAAATGACTTCCAGAAATAAAATCAATTTTGATACAGAGAAAATCAAACGAGGTTTTGATCAACAGATAAAGCAATTAGAAGACAAATTGGAATCAAGTGTTCAAAATCAACAAGTGAGAAATATTTTTCTTTCCCAGAGAGACGAGTTAATAGAGTATTTGCAGTCTCGAATAACTTTATTTGAGAACACAAAAATGGATATCATTTCATTTAAGAAGAAAGCATCTGAAATAAATGGAAAGATGGAAACTATCTAGCAAGACCTATACCAAAATATGGATATTATTCAAAGACATTATCAAGTTATTAATAATGCCTTGAATAATATTCATTAAAAGGATATGGAAGCCTATATAGCTAGGTCCAAATTCCAAGAATTCATAGTATGGAGACAAAAAATCAATGTACTTGGGCTTGCCCCTTTTTCACAGTATGAGGAGATAAAGGGAGAAATGGATTTAAAGGTCTGGGAAACAAATCTCGAAGAAAGTAAGAAGTTGTCTAGAGAAGAAAATGAATCTTGTCTTAACATTCTCTTAGTTGTAGAGATGGAAATGGCTAAGTTTGATGGCAGTGCTATCCTTGATACACTTGGACAAATAGAGATTGAAAGGAGCAAAGTGAATTCAAAGAAAAATAGAGAGAGTGTATAAAGTGATATCCAACATGTAGATCATGTTGATTTACAAATGATAAATGGTCTGTTGGTAAAACCAAGATTACAAAATCAAGTTACAACATAGGCATTGATGAAAATTCAAGAGAAATTACCTTTGGCACACAAAAAGGTTTTCGCATTTGAGTTGAATTCAAATGTCAAACCTTCCAAATTTGTTGTGGCATTAATGGAACTGCATGCTCAATTGAACGATTAGAAAAAACCAATTACGTATGTGAGCAATAGAATTGAGAAAATAAAGGACAAGTGAAGTTCCAACAAAATGAAGAAATCTCAGCAAATTTAGAAAAATATGTATTGTATCTTTTAGTTTTGATTATATTCTATTTTTGAGATCAAAGAATGTGGAATGTCTAGCTACTTTTGGTTAAGAGATTTTTTTATAAATAAAATTATCTAATATATATTCAAGGATTCTTCTTGTCGAATGTAAAAGATAACTTCAACTCATTGAATATTAATAGAAAAGAGAAGACAGATATTCTACGTCTCATTTTTCTTGAGTTATTTGCTTTCCTTGTATTTCCATTTCCATTTTTCATTGTATTTCCATTTTCTTGATGACACTTGTGAGTGGAAACAAATAATAAATGAACATTGGGAAAACAGTGTTGAAACACTGTGTTTCAACACCAACTTGTGAGAATGATTAAAAAATGCCCATGTAATTTAATAATTTATCCAAACTATAGTCTGTGAGTAAGCTACAAAACTATTGATCTACTCCAATTGGAAATCACTAACCCAAAAAATAACTCATCATGACTTGAAGCCTCTATTATCCTGGAGGCTGGGTGGGGATGTGGGCTCTATCACTGATCAGATTCACACTTTTGTGACATGCGTGGAAACACACAAACAATGAGAATTGGGAAAATAGTGCTGAAACACCGTGTTTCAGCACCATCTTGTGAGAATTATTTAAAAACACCCAAGTAATTTAATACTTTATCCAAACTGTAGTATGTGAGTAAGCTCAAAATCTAAAACAAAGAACTATTTATCTACTCCAATTGGAAATCACTAACCCAAAATATCACTCATCATGACTTGAAGCCTCTATTATCCTAGAGGCTGGGTGGGGCTATGGGCTCTATCACTGATCAGGACGACACTTGTGCAACGTGAATGGAAACACAAAAACAATGAGCATTGGTAAAATGGTGTTGAAACATTGTGTTTCAAAACCATCTTGTGAGAATGATTTAAAAACACCCAAGTAATTTAATAATTTATCCAAACTATAATCTGTGAGTAAGCTCAAAAATTGAAACACGAAACTATTGATCTACTCTAATTGGAAATCACTAACCCAAACAATCATTCATCAGGACCTGAAGTCTCTACCATCCTGGAGGCTGGGTGGGGCTATGGGCTCTATCATTGATCAGGATGACACTTGTGCGACGTGCGTGGAGACACACAAGCAATGAGCATTGGGAAAATAATGTTGAAACACTGTGTTTCAACACCAGCTTGTGAGAATGATTTAAAAACGCCCAGGTAATTTAATAATTTATCTATATTGTAGTCTTTGAATAAGATCAAACACTGAAACACGGAACTACTGATCTACTCCAATTGGCAATCACTAACCCAAACAATAACTCATCATGACCTGAAGCCTCTGTTATCCTGGAGGTTGGGTGGAGTTGTGGTCTCCATCATTGATCAGGATGACACTTGTGAGATGTGCATAGAAACACACAAGTAATGAGCATTGGGAAAATGGTGTTGAAACACTGTGTTGAAACTGTTGGAATATTGGTTGTTGTCATTGATGTCAACCCTAGTCATGGTTTTTCGACCGCAAGATTGATGAAGGTATTTGGACATGAAGGACAATGCACATGCATATACAACACCCATGGATGGATATTATACATCATTTTTTTTCTGGTGGTATTTGGCACGTCACATGGATCCTCATGGTTGAGGAGAAATGAATTTTTGAACATGACAAACTGAATTGAAGAAGGAAGTACATGTAGGCCCTAAAGATAATTAAAGAAAAGAATTACAAAATAAGAAAGTGTCAGGTCGGCCCTAATGTTAAAAGGAAGTGACATAAATGGTATAAATAAATATTATTATACATTCATTTGATACACAAGTTGAATTTCATAGGAAATCAGAAGTAAAGAAGGCTGGATTTCAAGGGAGGATGCAGTCTTTTGGTGATGTGTTCTAAGGTATGTTATTTTCAGGTCATCTTACCATTTTTGCTATAAAAAAATTTCTGGAACAATTCAGATGGTGAAATTGCTATGGTATTTATAAGACATATCAAGGTACCTATGGTAAAAGTTTCAGCTCTTTATTTGCTATAATTATGGAGATACACTCTATGGAAGATAGGGATTTTGACCGGTCCTGAAGCTAGTCAATAAACATATGTTTCGGGTAAAACAATCATAACTTCTTCATAGAGAATCCAAATGACGTGAGACAAATTGCATTGGAAATAGTATGGACTTTAGTTTTGTGTGTGCGAGTTTCAGAATCTGATGTTAAATATTCATCATGGGGTATTATGTATAAGTTCAGTCTCTTGAATAAACCAGAATTGAACAAGGTCTACCATTCTCTCTATAACTTCTTTTTGGGGAGGATTTAAGGAGTGAAACTTGGAGAAGTTTTAGAGAATAAATTGAATAATATTATCTACAGAATCATATTATTCCAAGAATTGAATAATTGTAGAAATTGAAGAAGTCTCAGGAAGCATTATCAGGTTCTATGTGATGGTTGGTTGATGGTGATGATTTAATGTGAAGTTTTATTATCTCTCTTATATTCTTGGGTGGAAGGAAGGGACAAGGATGGAGAGTTCAACTCTCTCTTGATATTGGAGGATTGTATCTTCATCTTGGAGTTTTATCCCTCCCTTTACATTTCAAAGTTGTAGCTACCTTTGGAAGTCATTACTTCCCTTGAACAATAACTATTGATTATTTATCATATATTGTGCATGGTGTACTGTGGTGTATTGGTGTAAATCTTATATTATTGTTCATTTCTCATTGGATATAATTGAATGGTTTAAGTATAAGTTGAAAAAGGTTTTAAATTGTACTTGATACTAATTCAACCCCCTCTCAGTATCAACAATTGGTATCAAAGCAGGTTTCCTTCAGAACAGTTTAACCACTGGAAGGAAAATCCTGAGCAGAGATGGATGACCATGAGCACATTT
>JASDQU011029809.1:0-12729 GCA_032191745.1 Picea mariana | reverse complement strand
GAGTTATCTCGCTGCAGCAATCCAGTAAGATCAAACGTCACGGTTTTCATTAGCTTGTCATTGGCCTTTACTTCTTCATTTTTTTAGGTGATTGAGCCGATGACCATTTGTGTGTCTGTGTGTGTGTTAACACAGCAATGGATCAGATGTCCGAGGGTACTTTGTGTGGTCTCTTCTGGATAATTTTGAGTGGGCATTCGGGTATACGATCAGATTTGGGCTTTATCACGTGGATATCATCTCTGATCAAAAGAGATATCCGAAGCTATCAGCCCAATGGTTCACACAATTTCTTCAGCACGATGACCAGGGAATTATTAGAAGCAGCAGCAGCATTTAGACGGCGTCGTCTCTGTGTTAAAGAAAACGCACCTTTTCCTGCAACCCTACCCAAAATTCGGCAAGCAAATCTGTCGTGTGAGAATCGATCCCCCCGGAAACACATTACAAAGAGATCATCAGTCTATACCAAGATGGAGAAAAGATCATCAATCTATACCAAATGGATTGCAGAATAAGAACATTAAAAATAAAAATAAAAAATTGCTCGATATGTGACATTATCTAAAAGTTTGTACGTATCTAAATGGTTGTACTAATCTCTGTATATTTATAAAAAAAAAAATCCGTATATATTAAGGAGTTCGTATTGTATACCTAATGGGATGACCGATGTGACATAACTTTTGGTTAAATATATTTTTTGTAAATGAGTTATTTATTATATCCCCACCAGATTAACTGGCAAAAAATGCAACTAACTGGTAAAGTTTCGCAAATTTTTTTTATGACATCTAACATTAATTTTATAGCTTCTAGCACTATGATAATAGTCGTGCACCAGGAAAGGGAATCTTAATGAAAATTTCAATTAAATAATATGTATTGACATAGCAATTTAAATCAAAAAATGACTTTAAAAGTATGTTAAGTTGTTTTTTAACTATGTTTATTAGTTACTTGTTGGTTTCAATCAAAATTAAAATATAGTCAATTTTATTTTAAAACTTTTAGTGCTATGACAATGGACATGCACATTCAAAAAGGAATTTTAATAAAACATTTCCATTAAATGATAGGTATTCCATCAAAATTGAAACATAATCAATTTTATTTTAAAGCTTTTAGTGCTATGATAATGTACACGCACATTCAAAGGAATTTTAATAATTTTTTTTCATTAAATGATATGTATTTTGCAAGAATTTTAAATTTAAAATAATATAATAATATTTGAATTTCTCTTTCAACATTACTAATCATTTTCAATCAAAACAATTAGTTGAAATGGTTATATTTCATTTTCAATCAAAAGAATTCATTGTTCTTTATATATATATATATATATATATATATATATATATATTTAGTTTTATGATAATGGTAAGGCTTTATGTGACACCCACCAAGCGTGTATTCTTAGGTAGATTTGGTGACGAAATGGATGAAGAGCACAAGGGGTGTTATCACATATGTTGGTAAAGGGGGTGTTCTTCCTTCAAAATGAACATTGTTGTTTCTGAGTTTATACTAAGGCTACAAGTATAATGTCAAGCATGAGGAAATGAGGAAAATATTTCAATGTTTGCCTTTCACCACGTAGATAACAGAGAAAATTTATTTGAAACGAATTAATATTATAACAGCTTAAAGATCGCACCTGAGTTAAAATCTAAATATAGAATGAACGGAAATAAAAACATAAAGCTGCTAATCAAAGTAAGGCATCAAAAGCTGAAGAATCTAAGCTAACAGAAGAAGAAAGTGATTAATGAAATCTTCAATGAAGTATAAAATATAGTATCTAATTAACATGCAGGTCTTGTATTAACTAATAGTGAATACAGAGGAAAATCTGTTTGTTGATAGATCACTGAGTATAACATAATCACGATAGAGGTTGTACTAAATTGTGATTTGCATTCATCAAAGAAAATATATGAAAGTATGTTGGAATATGGAAAGACAAAGAGCACATAACTCAGAATAGACGAGATGTAGAATTTTTGGCCTGCATTTGTATTAATTTTGAGTGAAGAGAGTCTTCTCCTTTACAATTGGCAAAAAGAAGCCTTTGTTTCTTTCTCAAAATGTATATTTATACTAGATTAAAACGTTTCGAATTCTATCATTCTAAAAGTTTCAGTTACAAATGAAAAGATGAAACACTTCACTTAGTTTTCCTTTGTCTTCCTTCATGCTGGCGAGGCGTTTTCCTTTCTTTGTCCTCTAGCTCCAAAATAGGATGGAATAAGAAACTGCATTACTGGCCTCCAGAAGTCTTCCCTTTCCCCTGTTCAATACAATTGACACACTTTTCTACCAATTGGGCTATCAACTTGGGAACTTCAGTTTGGTCATTTGCTTCGAAAGTGTAGCACTTCCTTTCCGACTGTGGCAGTATTGCTCCTATTTGCCTGTCTTCTATAATGATAGACAATAACTATAGGTTTGGTTTTATGAACCATTTATCTATCTGGGCAACATCGACCTGTTTTATCTTTGATAGTTCAACTTGATCTCTTTCCACATCTTCCTTGATATCTAGCAGATGTTTAACTATGTTAATTTTGCCCAAAGTTCTAGAGATATTATCTTTATCGAGATCCAACAATTTTTTATTTATTAGGCCAAATATTTCTTCACAAGAGTCTCTCACCTCTTTAGCCATTTTTCTGTTCTCTGATAGCTTATGCTCCCATGCTTTTAACAGGATGTTACCTCTAGTTTCTTCTCGAATGGATAATCTGGAAGCGATGACCATTTCCTCTTTCGCTGTAGATATGATAGCCTCCTGGAAAGTACTTTGAGGCACCTTAGCTTCTCTCTCTCTTAAGGTGTTTTTGTCTAAGGCTTGATTGAAATGCCGCTACATCTATGACCTGGCTTTCAATAGAATTTAATTTAGATTGCAATTGTTTTATTAACTCCTCTTGTTGACTTACCTATGCTTGACTTGTTTGAGACGATTGTTGCATTTTCTCAAGATTAGATTTGAGCTTTTCGATTTTCTGTTGATCAATTTCTCTGACTTGTTCAAGGTTTTTACATGCCTCACTCCTGACATTCGCTTCTACAGTTGCCATCTGAGTCTGTAATTTACTAATTAACAAGTATTTTTGTTTGAGTCGTTCCTTCAAGGTTCCAACTGAATATTGGTTGGTCGTTGCATAAGCCCCCAATGTTCCTGCTATCTCATCAACGAATTCTTCCTCTTCTAAGGATTCTCCATCCGTTAGTATTCTGTATTTCTTAGTTGCTGCACCTGCCTTTTGGTATGTTTCTCGCTTCACCACAACCTTCCTTTTCTTGCTAAAAAAGAAATCGCTAGGATGCAATTCTTCTATAGACATAGGTGTTAAATCTTCTTTAAATATTATCTCTGCATTGGGGTTCCCCTTTGTAAATTGTAAGGGCGTGACGGATGGAATGGGATTGCTGATTTTTTTGGATGCTTGTTTCATGATAGCATCTTTCGTTGTTTCATTTAATGGAGACAAGGGTGTGTCTCCTACCCCTTTTGAAGGGGTCTCTATTTGATCCTTGACCTGTTTAACTGGTGTATTTGTCTCTGGGAGTTTTTCCTCTCGACTTGGGATCTCGATTTTCGATTTCGAGGTCTCAATTTCCTCTGTGTTCTTCTGATTTTTTTTTTCTAGGATTTGTATCCGTTGAACCTTGGGCTTCTATTTGCTGTGTACCTGGAGGTTTTGAGTTTTTTCCTTGCAAAACTTTAGGGAGGCCACTTCTCTGGTGTTCCTGGAATTTGCAGAAATCGTCCATCTCTCCTTGCAGTAGAGCTCGAACCCGACTTAAGACTTCTGAGTAGAATCTCACTCCTTGGAACATTTAGTCATGGGGTGAATCTTTGTGCTCATATCATTTTAGACCACAACTTGCCATACAGTTACCCATGACCTTATGAGGATCGTGTTTCTTAAATTCAATGTCTACTAGTTTCATTTCCTCCAAAGTCGTGGCCTCTACTTTGGCATGGCCGAAATCTAATAAAGCATATGTACCAATGTGTATGGGAAAGGACGACCATACCTTTTTTTAAACTCCTTTGAGTTCTTTTCTTATCCTACCAAGCACAATTTTCCTGGCAATTTATCGACATACTAGCTTGTCTGGTAAGAATAGCGACAGGGCATATGGGGGAACAGAGCAACCAAAAACCCTATTATACAAAAACTGTTCGTCTATGAACCAGTCTGCCACACTGTTCAAGTTTGCCATGGATTTATCTGAAATCCTGGGAGGTGGATGGCCGAAGATAACGACATGCATTGGTACCATTACATAGTTTAAAATCTCATAGACGAAGTCTTTTGCTTTATCTTCCTAGAGTTTGGAGTGGTATACATGAATAGGCTCTGCGTTATTTGGAGTCCAGCTCCAACTCATTAATGGAAAAGGTGTCATGAAGCAAACACCTTCCATAATGTAAGCAGACATGAAAAAGGAAGCTACTTTCCCACTCGCCCTTTGTTTTTGATATTCTGTAACTTAGCTGGCCAGACTGTCTACTGTGCGGTACCCATGGGAGAAAAAAATGTGCAGTATTCTCTCTTCCATAAATCCTGCATACCATCATCGCTATATACATAAATTATGGCTGTAACAAAGAGATTGTGTATATACCATGAGTATCTGCTCTAAACTTTTATGAGCATGAGGACCAATCTTTGATAAGTTCAGATAAGCTCTTTCCAAACTGCTCGCATTCTTTCTTCTTGAAACCCTCTAAGAATTTTTCATTGTAAGTAAAATTGGGTGTGGGGGACAATTTGTACATCGCCTGCAGATGTTCTAGCCTAAATCTCCCAACAACCACCTTATGCGCGTTAAATATTATCCTAGTCGGGATATCTACATGGTCCAACGCTCATTTAACCATATCACAATAGGGGAAAAGTCACGGCCTTGTTGCTATCTTTTGCATCTCCAACTGAGTGACCACCTTGTATTTGATATACAAGTCTTGTTTCTCGTTGTCTCTCGAGTTGTCTGGGCAGTTTATCATCTTGTATTGCAAGGTGTTGAAAACCTATGTCCATGATTTGACTGTGTTGATGTTTCTAGGCGAAGTATCAGAAACAATATTCGAACTCTGACCTAAACTTTCACCAGTTGTTTTGGGTGTTTTCTGTGGAGCCATGATGTAAAATCTCGAGATTATATTTCTTGTTACAGAGGACGAAAATACAAACAATGGTTACCTCGCTAAACTGGCTCTATGAAACTAGAATGAAATTCAAATAATGACGGGAATTCTTTCGCTTAGAGTACTCAAGTCTGTGCGGGTCCTTGCTGACACAACATTTAATTCTTTTAATGGAAATATTTTGGAATAAAGCAAGATCTTACTTTCAATCATTTCCCTAATTCGCTTATAAATGCCATAAATGTTTGATACTTCGTGACTTGGGATGATCGTAGAAACATTCAATTCTTTACCCGTAAGCTTTATAGGTTAAAAGTTGTTTAAGATATTAATTAATCCAGTTTAATCCTTTAATTAATCGCAATTAGTTCTTAATCCCTTTTCGGTGTTCATAGTCTCAGACGATTTTTTTCTTAGTCTTGGGCCATGAAACCCAAATTTGCGATATTGTGATTTGGTTAATTAATTTTGATCAGACTTAAGTTTTTGATTGATCGTGATTAGTTTATAAATTTCGCGACCTCGAGTATCGGGGTTACAAAGGTGTCGTTCCAAGGTAAAACCATCGATTCGTGAAGTTGCGATAACAATTAACTAACGTTGATTATTATTAGCCTTGTAGTTAACCAGTTTTATCTTAAGTCACTTTCGCCACTTCGCACATCGGATGTTCGAAGGTCGCTCGAGGAGTGACTCCCGAATCGCGAAGGCGCGATGCATTAAAATAGTGATAATCGTTGCTTAATGATTTGATGATCACGATTAAACTTAACCCAACTTCGCTATTTCGCATGTCGGGACATTGAGAGCTTTAATATGTATAACCGTTAGATCTATGAAACCCCGAAATCCGAGATTTGAGTTTTATGGTTATCGTTTTTTGTTATTTAAAAAAAAAGGCAACTTCAACCTTTTAGTAACTGAAGTATTTGAAAGATATATGTGTTCCAACATAGGCTCTATCTAGGGATCTCGTCTCCCTACGAGATGAGAAGAATAGTAGACCACATGCCTTTATTGGGTAAATGGAGTCATTACTTTATTTTTGTGAAACATTTTCAGAAGGGGGGTACAGAGGGAATCTGAGGTCTCATATTTATCTCTGAAATCTTTCGAAACTTAAACGTTTACTAATCTCAATTTTAGGTCCTTCGATGACTCCCTCTTCCTTGAAACTAATTTTGGGTCTGCTTAAGATAATCAAAACAAACTTAGGAATTCTAACAGGTTCTGTCAATCTTTCTTGCATCAATTCAAAGTAATTTCGGTGTTTTTTAATCAGGGAGTCATGCGTGAACTTGGTATGTAGATCTAGTCGAAAAGAAAACTGGTTACTAGAGTACAATATAATTTATGTATAACAACCTTACATATATCTTAGACAATGCTTCACTGCCAACGAGCCTGTTCAGTACCCCGGTGAAGTTATCTGATTCCCTTTATTGAATTTCCTTTCACCACTTCAGTTTATAACTTTGCATTTAAATTTCGAGATGAGGGCAATCATTTAATTAATTTCCTTTCATCATCTCTATTTAGACTAGATGGGGGCAATCATTTGTGAATTTTCTTTCACCATATGTTTTATACTTTCTTTTTAGAACATGAAGTGGGGGCAATCAATTTATATAAAGTATACTAGAGGTATTATTTGTTAATAATTTGGCAATAGAGGTCTGTTAACTCACTATGATTACTCTGGACAATTCTTCTTTTGACCTTCAAAACATCTTAGTATGCAGGAAAACTTATGGAGGATTTTTTTTGTTTCCAGGGACCTTCTTCTGAGCAAGACTAATCATTAAAACTTGTTAAAAGAACTAAAGGAGTTGGGATTAGCCTATACATACTTTTTTTGAATAGGATCCCGAGGAGCCATGAGGACTAGCCCCTTTTCTAAAGATTCGTTTGTCAGCTTTCAGAGGTAAAGTGTGACCCCCCCTTCCTCTGTGGAGGCCATGGGGAGGCATCTGAAGTCAATGGGAATAATAACAAAGATTTGAACAGGGTGATAGAGGGGTTTCAGATTCCATAAACGTGGTTGTCATTACGTAGACCCGAATCTTGAAACATGTTCTCTGAGTTCACTTTATTTCTTTTGTTTTCGTTTATTTTAATTTTATCCGGATGATCGCTTTTATGATTTTATTTTGAAAAATCGTTCTTTGATAATACATCTAGCGAGTATCTTTATACATATAAGACTGTTGTTTCATTGGGTGATATTCTTTGGAAATCTAAATAATTTAGAGACTCATACCTTTGATTCTCCATTTCGCCCTCATCTAAGTAAATTATTCATTTATCACATGTTTCGGGATAACTAATATTTCTGATATACGACCACTTGTTTGTCTCCTTCATAATGTTTGAGCTATCGATAACAATCCTATGTAAAAACAACATGAAGAGTGTCAGGGTTTTACGGGTCACAACGTTCAATGTGTAAATTATTTTACATTTACTTTTCTATGAAATCACTAACCTGTTTTATTTTCGGTGGAAGTAAGACTTACCTAAAAACTACAAAAAACATAAAACACAAACTGATATATACAATGGGATTTTGGAAATCGTTTATTGCATATAGTGCTTAAGATAACGCTTGTTGATAGGGGCGTTGAGGATTTTACCGTCCAAATTTTCTAGCAGAAATGAGTTCTTCCCTTCGGAGGCTGTAACCTTGAATGGTCCATACCAGATATGATCAAATTTTCCATGTTTGGCCAAGTCTTCTCTCCTAACATACCATTTCAAAACTAAGTCACCAGGGAGGAATTCCCTATCTTTAGCCTTATGATCAAACAGGGCTTTCATGTTGGCTTGATATTTCTGAAGTTTTCCATCCACTTCGGCCCTATTTTGTTGAACTTCGATCAATTGATTTATTCTTCTTGTGACATGATTTGGTTCTTCCTTTTCATCTTTCCAAAGTTTCATTACAGGTAGAGACAAATTTATGGGTAGTACTACATCAATCCCGTATACCATTTGAAATGGAGAAGTGCGGATCAATTTTTTGGTGCCTATCCGATTTGCCCACAAGGCATATTTCAAATGCACATGCCATGCTTTCTTATTTTTGTTCAGAACCTTTTTTATTATGGTGATTAAGCTTTTGCTTGATGATTCAACTAACCCATTGCCTTAAGGATAATACATTGTAGAATGACCCAAAACAATATTGTGTTTTTGGCAAAAGCTAACCATTTCCATAGATTTGAATGCCTAGGCATTATCTGTAACTATCTTCCAGGGACAGCCAAATCTAGATAATATATTTTCCTCTAAGAAATTTATCACCACCGAATCTTTCGCTTTCCTGGTCGGGATAGCTTCTACCCATTTGGTGAAATAATTTGTAGCGGTCAGGATCCATCTATGTTGTGCGCTGGAGTGTGGATTGATTTTGCCTATAAAATCTAACTCCCATTGTTTAAAAGGGGCTTCCGTTTTAACTGGTACCAAAGGTAACACCGGGAGTTTCTGCTTGCCTGAAAATAATTGGCAGGAGTTATAGGCTCTTACTTTGGCATTTACATTTGTGAATAAATTAGGCCAATAATATCTTGCTCTCAAGATTTTATAGGTTGTTTCTCTCCACGCATGATTTCCTCCGCACACTCCTTCGTGAAATTCATTTATAACTCTTTCTGTTTCAGATTCTACTAAACAAACTAGTAGAAAACCTAGAGGGTCTTTCCAATACAACTGGCTTTTTGAGATACAATAATTTACCGCATGCAATTTCAATGTCCTAGTCTTAGATGAAGACATATCGTTTGGGAATTTCAAAGTCAGAAGATAAGATACTATGTCTTTATACCAACCCGAAGATGCAAACTTCTCTTCGATTCTTGTTGTAGCTATCTCATCATCGAATTCATCTATGTCTAAATATCCTTCATGCTCTTGTAGGTTATTTATTCCAAGTGCTCTGAAATTTGATTCAGCCAGTAGCTTAGCCAAACCCTTTCCCTTTACGATCTTTGTCGGTTTTACCTTTAGATCAAATTCTTGAATTTTAGCAAGCCACCGACCCCTCTTCCTGTCACTATCAGGCTAAACCAATATATCCTTAATGGAACTGGTGGGTACATATGCAATGATCTTGGAATGCAATACGTAGGTTCTGAAATCTTTTAGTGCTTTCACCATGTCATATGCCTATTTTTCCATTATGTCGTACCTCAACTCCGCGTCTCTAAGGCTCTTGCTGAAAAATGCTATTGGTTTTTCAAAACCCTCTTCATTCTTATAGAGGAGTATTGCCGCAATCATATGTTCGGATGCAAATGAAAAGATAAAAAATTCCTTTAGATAATCAGGGCTTGCCAGTACAGGTGCTTCACCTATAATTTTCTTGATGTGTGCAAATGATGCCTTTGCTTTGACCATCCATTTAACTTCGTTGTTCTTCTTGAGCATATCTGTAATCAATTTCACAATTTCAGCAAAGTTCGGGATAAATCTCCTCAAAAAAATTATTTTACTTAAAAATGACTGGATTTCTTTCACATTTCTAGGAATATTTATAGTGTCAATAGCTTCGACCTTTTTAGGATCGATTTTAATTCTGTCCCAAGATACAATATGTCCCAAGAGTTTACCTTCTTGCATCACAAAGTGAGATTTCTTGGGATTTAAAGACAAACCAAATTTTCAGCATTTCTCAAATGTTTGCTTGAGGTGGATTAGATGTTCTTCATTAGATTTGGAAAAGACGGTCAGATCATCGAGATAAATAACGACGAATTTATCTCTTTCGCCGATGAAGGTGATATCCATAGCTCGCTGGAAATTAGCACCTTCATTCATTAAACCAAAAGGCATTTTGTCATACATAAATGTACCCCATGGGGTGGTGAATGTTGTCTTTTCTTTATCATCTTCATTAACAACAATCTGATTGTAACCGAAAAAACCGTCGATCATTGACATTCTATTTTCTTTGACCACTTTTTCTAGAACATGATCCATTTTGGGTAGCGGATAATTGTCTTTGAGAGATGTTTTATTTAAATTTCTAAAATCTACGCACAGTCTGATTTCTCCTCTCTTCTTCCTAACTGGGACCAGATTAGCTACCCACTCAGAGTACCAGAGTGGTATAATTATCTTAGCATCCTGGAGCTTTTTTACTTTTTTTTTTACCACGAGCAATAATATGGGATTGATTTTCTTGAGCTTCTGTCTGAAAGGTTTAACACCTGGCTTTAAAGGAATCTTATGTTCAATAACACTGGTGTCATAAGTTCTCATCTCGTCATAAGACCAAGCAAAAATGTCTTTATATTGCTTGAGTAAATCTGCATATTTACCTTTCATCTCAGGAGGAAGATATTTTGATATTTTTACTATTCTAGGCTTTTCTTTGGTACCTATATCGCAATCTTCAACTTCTTCTAGTTGAGGTTGCAGAGTAGATTTTACGGGCATGTCATTTTGGTCAAACAATCTTTCTAAGGGGATTAGGCCTTTAGGAATTTGGTTGTTTTTTAGTACTAACATGCGATGATTCACAATCTTTTCTTGGAACTCTTGAGGATCTTCACCTTCTTGCATAATCCAAGTATGGTTGTTCTAGTTTTCTTGGTCAATATGTGTCTTGGCAAAGTCTTCCACCATTTTGAGGAACTTTCTAATCTGTTCATCATCTTTGAATACCTGCCAGTGTTGTATATTGTTTGGTATTGAGGGTATGTGCCTCATCTCTATGTGATACTTAAGTTTAAAAGATGTAGGATGTGTAAAAGTTGAGGTTGCTTTGGATAATGAATCAACTTGTAGATTTTCTGTACGGGGAATGTAATGAACATTAACTGATGAGAAAAAAAATTCCATTAAATCCGAGGTGTATTTTCTATAAGATCTCAATCTCGAGTGTTTGGCCTGGTACTTCTGATTTACTTGTTTCACAATTAATTCCGCATCTCCATAGATTTCCAATTTTTTTATGTTTAACTTTCTGGCAGCTTCTAATCCTAAGACCAGGGCTTCGTACTTGCATACATTATTCTTGTAGTTTATGTCCCACTATAGTTTGTAAGAGAAAGGAATGATAAATGCATCCCCAGGTGCTAAAAAGAGTACTCCTGCGCCTACCCCTTCACATGACGAAGCACCATCAAAATACATTTTCTAGATTCCAGTACTATATACATTTTCTTTTATCCTTTTTGCTTTATTTTTTTCTGTGACATCTTCAACACATTTATCTATATCATCATCAATTGATAAAATACAATTTCCAAGATCCTGATCAGTGACATAAACAGGGTAATTGCTAGGATTACGTGGATCACTTATCGTATATGCCAGCCGTGTTTCTCCGTATAATCGGGTGAACTGTCCTTCGAAGATGGGAATCGTGGCATATGTCATGTTCAGCTGAAGGGATCCTCCAAGCTTAGAGACCCAAGACCTGGATAATAACATACCATATTTCAAAGGTATATCAACAATAACCACATCCATCAGAACACTTTATACTGGGATCTGTGCAAGATTTACTACCAAGTCTTTGATCATGCCCATACATTTAACCTTTCTTGAATCAAATGAATACAGGTCTCTGTATGGCTTGGTAATTTCGAGCCCAAGTCTATCCATAATAGCCTTGGGCATCACGTTATGCGAGGCTCTAGAATCCAACATGCAGTTATGTAGCAGATGATCATGCACATTTAGTGTAATGTAGAAAGGAGCAATGATATCTCTGGATCCTTCAAAGTGTAGACCAAAAATTATATTAGGCTTATCATCTTCCAAATTTATAACGTCATCTTGACTTCCCATATCTGAAAAATTTATCATTTTGGTGATTTGTTTTCGGTAAACAGGGTTCTTTGCCAGTTCAACCAGAGGTATCGGTATTTTCATTTTGTTAATCTCATTTTCTAGGCTGAAACCTCCTATAGTTTTTTAAGTTTCTCTTATTGGTACATCGGTCTCCTTCTTTTCTTATTTATTTGTTTGTATTGCTTTATTTTCAGTTGTTTTTGTTCCTGCTGTCTGTGTTTTAGCTGTCTTAGTTCTCCCAGTTTGGATCTCAGCTCCTTTTATTTTGGTATTTTGTATTTCAGTTTCCTTTTGAGCTGGCTCACATACTTCGCCTCTTGGCAGGATTTTATTTGGTTGGGTAGTTGTTATGTTTTTAGTTTTATACCTTAGATTATACTTATGTTGGAGCTCGGCCATTATAGTATCGACGATCACCTAGTAAGCATAATCTTTTGTATTATTTGTGTTTCTATCCTCATTAGACCGATGTTCCATATTTAAATACCTCTCATAATCTTGTCTAGTCAAATGAGGTTGCTGGCAATCATCACCAATATTATTCATATCATCTTCTAAATCCTCAAAAACTAGCATGTCATTTCCTCCTATAAAATTTTCGTTTTTTAAAGGAGTCTGAACTTTTTGATCTTCGTTTTTAATTTTTATTTGTTTTATTTGGGGATTAGGTGATCCAAGTGGATATCGGGGGCCACCCACCTTTTCCAAATGGCTCAAAACAATTTTCTGGCCATTTTGGCAATTTACTATTTTTAGCAGGT
>JASDQU011029808.1:32023-45835 GCA_032191745.1 Picea mariana | reverse complement strand
GAGGTCTGAAGGGATGTTCATTTCTCAAGAAAAATATCTAAGAGAAATGTTGAAAAGGTTTCAAATGGAAGATTATAAACCTATGGGCACACCTATGGTTACTAGATGAAAATTAAGCAAGGATGATGACTCACCTGATGTTGATCAAAGTTAATATAGGTCGATGATAGGCAGTCTGTTGTACATCACAACATCTCATCCAAACATAATGCATGCCGTTGGG
Organism: Picea mariana; assembly: GCA_032191745.1. Lineage (NCBI taxonomy): Eukaryota > Viridiplantae > Streptophyta > Pinopsida > Pinales > Pinaceae > Picea > Picea mariana. The sequence continues at coordinate 45,612 of JASDQU011029808.1, read as the reverse complement.
ATGGTAGGAAGATATTAGTCCGCACCTAAACAGAGTCATTTGCTATATGTCAAAAGGATATTCATATATTTGAAAGAAAAAATGAACTATGGCCTATGGTATCCTAAGAATCAGAATCTTCAATTATTAGTCTACTCAGATGTTGATTGGGCTAACTGCGTGGATGAAAGGAAAAGCACGAGTGGAGGTGCGTTCTTCTTAGGAGATTCTCTAGTAGCATGGTTGAGTAAAAAGAAAGGTTCCATTTCTTTATCAACTACAGAGGCAGAGTACATTGTTGTTGCTACCTGTTGCACTCAGGTATTATGGATGATTCAGAGACTTGCAGACTTGGAGGTAAAATACACTGTACTAATCCCAATTCATTGTGATAACACTAGTGCCATCAGTGTGTCTAAGAATCCTGTATTCCACTCCAAGACCAAGCATATTCCCATAAAATACCATTTTCTGAGAGAACAGGTCACCAATCAGGTTGTTCAGGTCCATTACATTCTAACCACAGAACAGATTGCAGACATATTTACTAAACCCCTAGCCAAGACACTATTTGAAAATCTCTGATAGAAGCTGGGTGTCATCCCGTCTCACACCTAAGAGAGTCCATCCTGTTAGGGGGAGTTTTGTATTGATTGAATATCTGATACCTCCTAAAAATACTGCAATAGCTCAGGGGTAGCATGTTTTCTTTGACATTGATGTCAAAGGGGGAGAAAACAAGTGGTCTAGACTGGATGCTATAGTTGGAGGTCCAAACAGGTTAGCGCAGTCATTCAGGGTTGCCATCAATGCCAAAGGGGGAGATTGTTGGCATGTTTTCAAGCAGGTGTTCTTTTCATTGATGGCAAGATCAGAGTATGCAGTGATGGAAAAACAAGGACAACATAAGCTTAGGAGGATTAGCGCAGAGTCGCATGAAGTGCGTAGGTGTGCACCAGGGACAAGGTTAACTCATTGCCAAAGCTCAAGAGAGATAGCGTGCCTAGGATATTAGATGGATCAAAGGTCGAGGCCTTTGGCACTTAGAAATTATTCCAAGTTAGGAGGATGTGTAAGCTCGGGAGAAGAAGCGACAGTGATCATTGGATCCCATTGAGAATTCCCAATGAACGTTAGATCCGAGCCCGAGGTTCAACTGGCATTGGATCCAGGAGAACTTGCATGTTCTTTAAAGAGCAAGGTGAAGCGGGGTTACAAAATCTAGAAAGCAGGGGGACAGTTTCAGATACCGGGAGTTGGAAGAGTCGAGACTCTTCATCATCAGGAGTCCTGGAATTGCGAAATGCGAAACGCCGAAATCCTGAAAGCAGGAGGATATTCTCAGATATCGAGAGTTGGAAGAGTCGAGACTCTTCATCATCAAGAGTCCCAGAATCGCGAAATGAGAAACACCAAAATATTGAAAGAAGGAGGATAGTTTCAGATACCAGGAGTTGGAAGTGTCGAAACACTTCATCATAGAAATACCAAAATGCCAAAATGTGAAATGTCGAAATCCCAAAACAGGCACATCAACAAAGAGTTTTGTAGACAGGGAAATAACTCCATTTCAGAGTTTTGGATACCAAGAGATGGAGGAGTCAATACCCGAGACTCTTCATCATAGGAGTCCTGAAGTGCCGAAACGTGAAATTGTGAAATGCAGTTTTGAATAAGGCTTGTTCACCACTGGTGGTCACATCATCGAAGAGCTGTAGAGAAGAGCTTGAAGAGATAAGCTCCTTTTTCGAAGTTTCAGGGATCAGGAGTTGGAAGAGTTAGAGTGACTCACAACAAATTCATGAAATGTGAAATTGCGAAATGTAGTTTCGAATAAGGCTGTGTTCACAGCTAGTGGTCACATATATGGAAGATGGAGGAAGGAGCTAGTGAAACCAAGCTCCATTTCAGGGATCGCGACTTGGAGTGTCGTGACACTTGAACACATGAATTTTGAATTGCCGAATGTCGAAATGGAAAAATGGCAAAATGTCTTTGTAGCCTGTCTTCACCGTCGGTGGTCACGTAAGTGGAAGGAGCCAGCATAGCTAGGATCCATTTCAAGGTTCACACTGTAACTGCTAGAAACCACTGATGGTTTCAGCCAGAGGACTCGAAGATACTTCTATGTAATTTCCATACAAGCTGAAGAGTCTCAAGGAATCTGCCAATGGAATGAAGACTGGTCATAGAGGTGATTGACAGATGGAAGAGCATTGACGCCTGTAACTACAACAGAGAGGTTGAGCTCGATTGTAATAGAGAAGACAAAGAGTCTCGACTGTTGGAGAGACAAAGGAATCTCAGCATAATGCCCAATGATGATGGATGCATGGGTTTAACTGCCAGAGAAGCTGAATAGTTGCAATGATGACCAGGCAGAGCACTCAACATGGGGAGAGCATGCAAAAGCATGGCAAGATAGCATGCACAAGGTGCATAGAGACTATAAGAATGCAGAAAAAAGAAGATATTGTGGTTGCTATTGAGAGTGATTCAGGCGTCTAGAAGGAGGCAGTGTGCAACAACTAAAATGCACAGAAGAGGAATGGTGCATGAAATGAACATGCCTCATAGAGAATAAAAGGCATACGAACAAAAAGGGCAAGGGATGAGTGCAGGAAGACACTGATGTAGGTAGAGCAGAGCAATGTAGCAAAACAATGATAAAATTGGTAAGCCATTGATAAATATTGTATCACTGTAATAAGTTTTAGTATAAAATTTATAATCAGGGTGGTTGGGAGGTGCTAGGGAGGAATTTTTTCCTCATAGGTTCAAGTGGGTGATTGATCATAGGGAGTTGTATCTTCCATCTGGTTGCATCCAGAAAAACCTAGGGGCTGGGGTGGCACAAGGGAGAACTATTGTTCTCTGTTGTACAGGTTGGTGCCTGTGTGACTGGAAGTTGGTGCTTTCATCCAGTTGGTGCTGGAACATTTAGGGAGTTGGTGATTCCTTCTAGTGGGTGCTAGAGAAACCAGGGAGTTGGTTCTTCCTTCTAGTGGGTGCTAGAGAAACAAGGGAGTTGGTGCTTCCTTCTAGTAGGTGCTAGAGAAAATAGAGTGTTAGTGCTCTCAGCAAGTTGCATCTTGCAATACAGAGGTTGTAGCCTCACAATGATTTGTATATCATATGTATGATAATTTACTGAATGTAAAGATTACTTGTCATATAAATAAGAAGAGGTTTTTACCCTTTATGGGTTTCCTCAGGAAATATCTATCTATGTATATTTCATATGTGAGAATGTTGTTGAATGTTCTATTGGTTACCTCCCTGCATTATTTTGATTGTCATTAAGTGCTCTGCAAAGAATTTAAGATAATCATAATTGTTTAAGCACGGTAACAACTGATTAACCCCCCCCTCTCAGTTGTCCAACAAACCTTTGGAGGAAAAGTCTCAGATACAAGATCCTCTTGGATCTGAAAACTTCAAGAAATTGAAAACATTGAAACAACAGATATAGTCAAGCCTACACTATACTATAGTCACAACACCCAACTGGATCATCCATGCCCGAGCTTTCAGAGTCAGAAGAAAAGAAATAAAATAAGAAGTTGGCTTCCATTAAATAAGAAGTCTCAAGTATCAGTTCATAAGTAGAGAACTAGAGGCCTCATCAAAACATTACAATCGGGAGTGTATCTCTACCATCGACACTAACCAAATGGAAAAAATTCCTACATATAATTATAATTTGCTCTATTGTTGAAGGCATGATCATGTCATGAGTTTAAGGCTTTGCGTTGATGTGTTCCTCTGTTAGGCTGCACATGCAGATGTTGGTCAGACTTCCCATGCAGTATTTTGTCGGATGTGATCTCTATCAGACTAGACTGACATTATTTCCCTATGATTTGTCCCTCCCTAGCCTTCTATTTAAAGAAGGAGACAATGTCTCACCCACCTTCCCTATTTACATTAACTGTTGCGTTGGGATCTGAGTTCACAGGGTCAATGCTTGCACTTGGAAGATGTGGTGGCCTCCTCTTGGCTATCTGCTTCTTCGTTGGACTGCTACAATGGGACCCAGTCAGAAGACATGGACAAGGATTTGGTGGGGACGATGGTGTCAATGTCATGGAGGTGAGACGGGAGGCACCCACATGGACAGACGAGACAGATGGAAGGTGATAGGGAAAATTTAGGTGGCGTCAGATGTGTGCACCATGTTGGGATATGTTAGAGGAGAAGTGGCACGAAGTGGTGATGTGGGGGATGATGAGAGGCTGTAGCAGTAGACGGGGTGGGACCATCTTGCCTGGGGGTGATGAGTGGTAGAACACCTGGAAGGAGGTGATAGGTGGGAGTGGTAAGGAGACATGACCCAACGGTGAGTGGAAGAAAGATGTAGCATAATGATATGAGGAGGGAGAGCAGGTGATGTAATGGGCAAAGGTGAGAGATAGAGTCAGAGATATATGTCAGTAGGAGGCAAGAGTGGTAAGAGGTGGTGGTAAGTGGTCTACTCTATCAAAGGCTTGCTTGATCCTCCACCGACAGTCATGATCTTTGTCCATCATCTGCTCTATGGTATGTTGGGATTCTACCAGCTGATGAATTCTTCTGATCATATTGTCAGGTTCTCCTTGATAATCCTGAAAGAATTTCACTACGGGTAAAGCCAACTGAGAAGGAAAAATGGATTATGTCCCATAAACAAGTTGGAAAGGGGAGATGCCTAGGGATATTTTTGTTGTCACTCGATCATCCCATAGAGAGAATTTGAGCTTCGAATCCCATGTCTTCTTATTTTCTTCTAACAGTCTTTTAATAATCTTGATAAGGATTTTGTTAGAAGACTCATCTAGTTCATTTACTTGGGGATAATAGGGGGTGGAGTGGATTAATAAAATCTTGAACTACTCATATAATTTGACCAATGGCTCAGCCTTGAAGGATGCAATGTTGTTAGTGATGATTCTATTCAGATAACCAAACCTTTCCATAATATCTCCAAGCAAACCAATGATCACTTTGTGAGAAGCACTCCTTGTGGGAATAACTTCTATCCATTTGGTGAAATAATCTGTGGTAGTTAATATCCACTTGTGTTGACCACTTGAAGAAGGGTGAATTTCTCCAATAAATTCTACGCCCCACTGTTGAAAGGGTCCTACAGCTACCACACATTTTAATGGAAGAGACTTGAGTTGTTGTTTCCCAACGAATTTTTGGCATTTGATGCAAGCCCTGATTTTCGCACAGATATCAGTGAATAGAGTAGGCTAGAAGTACCCAGCCCTGAGAAATTTTTAGGCTATGGTTCTTTATAAATGATGTCCCCCACACAGGCTGTCATGAAAGTTGAACATAATATTTTGGGCCTCATGTGGTTCTAAGCATCTCAGAAGAACACCTAGAGGGTCCTTCCAATACAAGACTTGGACAATAAGGCAATACCTAATTGCTTTGAGCTTTAAATATCTTGCCTTGATTTTTCCCATACCATCAGGGGGACTCAACTCCTACAGAAAATATATAATGTCTTTATACTAGGTGCATTCTGCCAATGGAGGGTTGTCCTGAGGGCTGCTATCAGACAAGTTAGCTTGTTGATCTTCTGAGAAAGTGTTGATGAAGTTAACCCCCAAATATTTACAATTATATTTAGCCAATAGTTTGGCTAAACCCTGACCTTTAACTAGCTTGGTGGGTTTTATTTCCAGGTCAAATTCAAGGATTTTGGCAATCCACTTGCTCCTTCTCCTGTCTATGTCAGGCTGAATGAGGATGTCCTTCACAACAACTGAGGGGACATATGCAATAATCCTTGAATGAAGGACATAGATCTTGAAAGCCTTAAGGGCTTTCACCAATGAATAGGCTTGCTTCTCCATAATGTCATATTTCACCTTTGCATCTCTTAGTTCTCTGTTGAAAAATGAAATAGGTTGCTCCAACCCTTCAATGCTTTTTTGTAATAAATCAACTGCCACTATATCAAAAGAAGAAAAAGAAAAAATCAGAAAATCCTTGGAATAATTAGGACTAATAAGAATAGGTGCCTCTGATGCAGGAGCATCGCCAACACATCAAGAGAGCCAGCGTGGAAGCAGAAGACAGCTAGATAACCCAACACAAATTTTGAAATTGCCTTGGGAGTTGATGCGCCAAATCTTTAATGAAGTCATTTATGTAGGAGCGCACTTGTATATTGTATTGGACCTTGAGTGGATAGCTCTCGTCCTTAGTAGATAGATGGCATTTAAGATAGTTAATGCTGGTAAATAGGATTTTAATTGATAGATTAGATAGTTTTAGATATAGACACCCTCATTGTATCATTGTAACATTAGCCTGAGCAAGAATTATTGAGAAGAAGCAGAAGAGCATGCCGAGAATTGTATGAAGAACACCCATGTACTGATATTTGAATTAACAGAAGAAGATTGGTTCAAATTCATGGTCTTGTGTCTGATTCTCTGTGTATTGATGTTATGCTCATTTGAATATTTGCTTCCTATTGTGCATTTGCTTATATATGTTGTGTATGTGATTTCATGGTTGAATTTGAAATATGAAGGGAGAAGGAATTAGTTTCAATTGTTTCTCTATTCTAAGCCAAGAGATTCCTGCAAGGAGTGCAGTTGAAGTGTTCGCAAGGAGTGCGTTGATAGAGGGTTCAATTAGCGATAGCTTTTGTTCTCATTCATCCCAGAAGTGCAGTTGGGCACAGAGAAGCCATGCAAGGAGTGCGCAGGCTGGGTAAAAGTTCAGGGTTGCGAACCTGAGTGAGAAGTAAGGATTGTTGCTGCAAGGGTGCATAGAATCGAGGGGTTTCAACATTTAGGCATCGTTGAAGGTTGCCGCAAGGAGTGCGAGCAAGTCGTTTCATTTTAAGGACTTAAAGGTCGTGGAAGAGCTTAGGAAGGATAGGCCTTCGAGTTTTCCGAAGAACAGTGTAGACAAGTTGCGTTTGGAAGGCTTGCAAGAAGTGTCACGAGTTACGCGCAAGGGGACGGGTTCCACAGAGGAACACTTAGTCATTTGGTGGGTTAAGAAAGGGAGAATGGACAGTCGAAATCCTTCAGGATATTTCACAAAATTTCGAGGGTCGTTAGATCTCGCGGAGGTGCAAGGAGGTTACGGCGAGAATGTCTGAAGGTTTAAAGCTCAGGAGGGCCAGATCCGTCGATCCGAGTCACAAGGACCGTCAGATCTACACGTGATATCGTGTATCGGGGAGTCACGAGTCGAAGCTCCAAGTTGTTGCAATGAGAATTGTGATATCGCGATCCGCGATATCCCGACAGAAGAGTTGCGTGGGGCCACAATAGGAGTTAGTGGAGGACAGGTGGCATACCATATCGAAGATCAGGAAAAGGAAAGTCCCGAATCCATTGACATCAGGATTTGCAATCCCGTGAATCTCGAAATCCTGATAGAAGTGACGGGAGGTGAAAAAGTCAATTTGTGCGTGTGCGTCGGAGATTCAGCATATCGGGTATCGGGAGTTGGAGAATCAAGTTACTAGACACTGCGAGTGCCGAAATCCCGATAAGAAAAATCCTGACAAAGCAAAGGAGTAAGTCAACATTGACCAGGTATCGGGTTTTGTGGATCCGTAAACCCAAAGGTCGACCACTGAACTCGCGAACTCACGAGTTTCGATTTCCCGACAAGAACAGAGAAGGGTAATCTCATGAAGAGATCTGTGGGTGCAGATTTCCCGATAGGGAAATGGAAGGATGTTCCAGTTCTTCGGGCCAAAAGGAAGAGAAGATCCTGTGTGTGTGCATGGACCTTCCGACCTACAGGTGGTGAAGGGGCTGCATTGCTATCAAGTGGTATTAGAGCACAAAAAGGATTCTTTTCTTTCTGTAGCAGAGAAGAAGGAAATTCACCATGCCGCCAAGGAGAGAAATACAATCACCTGATCTAGAGGATAGGGAGGTGCAATGAAGAAGAGGTAGGCAGGTAACAAATCCAGAAATGGAGAGACAAATGCGTGATCTCCTAGCAAGACTCGAAGACATGGAGACAGTGAAAATATGCACAGCTAATGCAGGGGATCTTAGTGATTCCGATAGTGAAATAGAGGTTGAACGCGAGGAGGAAGTTGCAGCCAAAGATGCATCAAATGAGCGTTTGATCAAAGCTATTGCGCAGATGGGTGCAAAGGAAAGGATGGATATTCCAGTTTATGAGGGAAATCTAGATGCAGAAAATCTCCTAGATTGGATTAGAGCTCTGGACACCTACTTCGACTATGAAGATGTCGAAGAGGACAAGAAGGTCAAGCATGTTGTTATACGCTTGAAAGGACATGGTGGGATGAGCTACAAGATGATAGACGCTACAAGGGCAAGCAGAAGATCAAGAGTTGGGATCGAATGATTGTGAAGATGAAGGAAAAATTCATCCCGAGAGACTATCAAATTACTCTATTCAGGAGGATGTAGAACCTGAGACAGAAACTGATGACAGTGAGAATATACGGAGGAATTCTATCGACTGAACATCAGGGCAGGTCATCGGGAGAGCGATAATGAAATGGTTGCTAGATATATGAATGGTCTGAGATACGACATTCAAGATGAATTAAGCATGGTAACCATCCGAACGGTGGAGGATGCTTATCAAATGGCTCTGAAAGCTGAGGAGAAGCTGAGCCGTAAGCAAGGTCAGAGCGGCCAAGGTAGAAGTCAGCCCAGAGGCAAAGTAGTTGCCCGGGAAAAATATCAGAAGCCCAAGGAGGAAGGGAAGAAACCTCAGACTCATACAGAAAGATGTGGAACCTCACAGCGAGGCCCATACGTTGAACAGAGAGGACAGCATAATGAGCAGAGGGGAGATTATGCTGACGCAAACACTTTTCCTCGTACTAGAGGCAGAGGAAGAGGAAGAGGGGGAGTAATCCCATGCTTCACATGTGGAAAGATTGGGCACAAGTCTTATGAGTGTCCAGAGAAAAAGAAGGACATTGGAGAAGCTCACATCACCGAAGCGCAGAGGCGGGATGTTGAGGCTGAAGATGCAGAAGGTGGAAGATCGCTCATGATGCGAAAATTCCTTTTGACACCTGAGAAAGAGATGGAAATTTCAGCCCAGAGGACCAGACTTTTTAGAACAGCTTGCAAGACCAAGGATAGGGTGTGCAAGGTCATCATGGACAGTGGTAACATGGATAATCTCGTATCAACAGAGATGGTGGAGAAGCTGGAGCTGGAGACGACTGATCATCCAAGCCCATATAGAGTTTTGTGGCTACAGAAAGGAAACCAGGTAACTGTTACTAAAAAATGCTTGGTTGAATTCAAGATAGGAGGATATAATGATAAGATTTTATGTGATGTTATTCCTATGGATGTATGTCATCCATTTCTAGGTAGACCATGGAAATATGATAGAAATGTGATTCATGACAGGAGAATGAACACATATACCCTGGAGAAAAATGGGAGAACCCATATGTTTCTTCTGATAAAGGATAAGGAGGTGAAGCCAGAAGTAAACAACACAGTACTTCTCATGAGTGGGAAGGAACTTCTTACAGAGGTTAAGAAGAAAGAAGATCCACAATTCTTTGTGGTCAAGAAACCGAGGATTGTTTTGACTATCACAAGAGTGGATGATTTATCGGATGAAGTTCAAGAACTACTGAAAGAGTTCACTGACATCATAGTGGATGAATTACCTCATTCGTTGCCACTGATGAGGAGTGTGAGTCATAACATTGATCTCATACCAGGAGCTAGTTTGCCAAAAAAATCCACGTACAGGTTGACGCCACAAGAAAATGAAGAGGTTAAGAAGAAAGTCTAGGAGTTATTGGACAAGGGGTTGGTCAGGGAGAGTTTGAGTCCATGTGTTGTTCTCACAGTACTCAGTCTGAAAAAAGATGGAGGTTGGAGAATGTGTACCGACTCAAGGGAAATTAACAAGATAACCATCAGGTACAAGTTTCCATTACCAAGAATGGATGATCTGATGGATTGCTTGAGTGGGGCAAAGTATTTTTCAAAAATTGACTTGAAGAGCGGATATCACTAGATTCGCATGAGAGAAGGCGATGAGTGGAAGACAACATTCAAGACCAACGAAGGACTGTATGAATGGCTTGTTATCCCATTTGGCTTGAAGAATGCATCGAGTACCTTTATGAGGTTGATGAATGAATTCCTAAGGGAGTTCATCGGGAAGTTCGTCATTGTGTACTTGGATGACATACTGATTTACAGTAAATAAGTGGTAGAACACTTGAAGCATTTGGCTACAGTGATGCAGAAGCTACAATAGGAGAAGTTGTTGATAAATATGAAGAAGTCATCATTCATGAAGACAGAGCTCGTTTATCTGGGTTTTGTTATTTCAGCTAATGAGTTGAGGATGGATCCGGATAAGGTGGAAGTAATCAAGAATTGGACATCACCGAGAAATATTTTCAAGGTGAGAAGTTTTCATGGTTTAGCTAGTTTCTATCGGAAGTTCATCAGGAATTTTAGTGAGATTAGCGCAGTGATGATGGATACAGTTAAGAAGCGGCATAAGTCTTTTCACTGGACAACAAAGGTTGAGAAGAGCTTCAATCTATTGAAGCAGAATATCACGGAACAACCAGTGTTGGTGTTACCATATTTCCAAAAGACGTTTTAGGTGAAATGTGATGCAAGCGGGTTTGCCGTAGGAGTGGTCTTAAGTCAAGAAGACAGGCCAATCGCATATTTCAGTGAGAATTTGAATGAGGAAAAATTGAAATATTCCACGTATAATAAGGAGTTTTAGGCTATCATACAGGCGTTGAAGAAATGGAGGCATTACTTGATACCCAAATAATTTGTATTGTACAATGACAATCATGCATTGCAGTTTGTGACTCAATAGGAGAAGTTGAATCAGAAACATGCCAAATGGGTAGAGTATATGCAGAATTTCACTTTCGTGATTAAGCATATTTCTGGTACTGCTAAGCTAGTGGCTGATGCTTTGAGTAGGAAGTGTTTGCTGTTGCAGGAGTTCCGAGTCAAAACATTGGGTTTTGAGGATCTCAGGGACATGTACGCAGGAGATCCAAATTTTGGAGAGGCATATGAAGCAGTTGAGAATCTAGTTCTCAGAGATAGAAGCCCTTGGATAGATTACATGATCCAGGAAGGATTGTTGTTCAGAGGCATTCAACTGTGTATTCCGAAATGCTCCATGAGGGAGAACTTATTGGAAGAGAAACACAGTGGTGGATTAGCAAGACACTTTGGCCATGAGAAAACATTCACGAAATTGAATGAGTCATATTTTTGGCCAGGAATGCGAACATATGTCAAGAGATTTGTAGACAGATGTAGAATTTGCCAGCATTCGAAGGGGAGGAAGCAGAACACAGGTTTTTATCAGCCATTGCCCATACCAGAGAGGCCTTGGGAGGCGATAAGCATGGATTTTGTGTTGGGGTTGCCAAATACACAAAGAGGTGTTGATTCAATATTTGTGGTAGTGGATAGCTTTTCTAATATGGCACACTTCATTCCATGCCAGAAAACCATCAATGTGACTCACATCGCAAATCTATTTTTTAAAGAGGTCATTCGACTTCATGGGTTGCCGAAAAGTATAGTTTCAGACAGAGACACAAAATTCATAGGGCATTTTTGGAGGACCTTATGGAAGAATCTAGGGACTAATTTGATGTTTAGTTCATCTTATCATCCTCAGACGGATGGACAAACAGAAGTGGTCAACAGAAGTCTAGGAGACTTGTTGAGGAGCTTGGTGATAGAACACCACAACCAGTGGGACAATATATTACCACATGCAGAGTTCGCATATAATGATTCAGTAAACAGGAGCACAGGTCGAAGTCCATTTCAAACTGTCTATGGTACACAATCAAGAGGAGTTTCTGAACTGGTGGATTCAGAACGGACTGCTACTAGCAGTGCTAGCACAGAAGAATTCACTGAGGCGATGAAAGAACTTCACAGCAGAGTGAAAGAGCGGTTGCTGAAATCAAGCCAGGAGTACAAGCGCAGAGCAGATCAGCGGAAGAGACAACTTCAGTTCGAAGTTGGTGATCTGGTTCTGGCACACTTGAGGAAAGAAAGGTTCCCAAGGGGAACATACAATAAGATGAAGATGAAGAAAATCGGACGATGCAAGGTATTGAGAAAATTCAGGGAAAATGCTTATGAGATCGAGTTGCCGGATGGGATTGGAATATCTCCGATATTCAATGTTGTATATTTATACCCATACAGGGCTAGAGAAGCAGAGACTGGAACTGGGCAGCCAGTGATCCAGTGGATGAAACAATTTCCAGTTGTAGAAAAACCAAAGATGGAAAGCATACTGGAAAAGAGAGTGGGCAAGAAAACCAGGAGGAAACAATACTATGAGTATCTGGTCAAGTGGAAGAACCATCCAGTTGAAGATGCCAGCTGGGAGACTGAGGCAAAAATACAAAAGCATGGACAGACCATGCAGGAGCTCATGGACAGGAGCCCACAAAATTTTTCAAGCGAGGGAGTATGATGCAGGAGCATCGCCAACACATCAAGTGAGCCAGCGCGAAAGCGGAAGACAGTCGGATAAGCCAACACAAATTTTGAAATTGCCTTGGGAGTTGATGTGCCAAATCTTTAATGAAGTCATTTATGAAGGAGTGCACTTGTATATTGTATTGGACCTTGAGCGGATAGCTATCGTCTTTAGTAGATAGATGGCATTTAAGATAGTTAATGCTGGTAGATAGGATTTTAATTGATAGATTAGACAGTTTTAGAAGCAGGAGGGAAAATAGATATAGACACCCTCATTGTATCATTGTAACATTAGCCTGAGCAAGAATTACTGAGAAGAAGCAGAAGAGCATGCAGAGAATTGTATGAAGAACACCCATGTACTGATATTTGAATTAACAGAAGAAGATTGGTTCAAATTCATGGTCTTGTGTATGATTCTCTGTGTATTGATGTTATGCTCATTTGAATATTTTCTTCCTATTGTGCATTTTCTTTTATATGCTGTGTATGTGATTTCATGGTTGAATTTGAAATATGAAGGGAGAAGGAATTAGTTTCAATTGTTTCTCTATTTTGAGCCAAGAGATTCCTGCAAGGAGTGCAGTTGAAGTGTCCGCAAGGAGTGCATTGACAGAGGGTTCAATTAGAGATAGCTTTTTTTTCATTCATCCCAGAAGTGTAGTTGGGCACAGAGAAGTCGTGCAAGGAGTGCGTAGGCTGGGTAAAAGTTCAGGGTTGCGAACCTGAGCGAGAAGTAAGGATTGTTGCTGCAAGGGTGTGCAGAATCAAGGGGCTTCAACATTCAGGCATTGTTGAAGGTTGCCGCAAGGAGTGTGAGCAAGGGGTTTCCTTTTAAGGACTTAAAGGTCATGGAAGATCTCAAGAAGGATAGGCCTTCAGGTTTTCCGAAGAACAGTGCAGACAAGTTGCATCTGGAAGGCTTGCAAGAAGTGTCGTGAGTTACGTGCAAGGGGACGAGTTCCGCAGAGGAACACTTAGTCATTTGGTGGGTTAATAAAGGGAGAACGGATGGTCGAAATCCTTCGAGATATTTCACAAAATTCCGAGGGCCGTCAGATCTCACGGAGGCACAAGGAGGTTATGGAAAGAACATCCGAAGGTTTAAATCTCAGGAGGGGTAGAGCC
>JASDQU011029808.1:14764-25322 GCA_032191745.1 Picea mariana | reverse complement strand
AGCATGCATATCTCAGTCGCCCAGATCTACATGCTCCTTACCATGATGCACCCGTGCATACAAACTTAGGATAAGTGGGTTTTTAACCCACTCTTTGCTATATTCTTCTGCCCAAAAAAGGGGGGAGGGGTACATTTCTTACCAAAACAACCCCCTTACAAATAAATGTGATAATACAATGTAAGGTGGACTATGTCCACTATAGTATAAAATAAGTCGTAATATGGTAGTTAGATATAATAAATGTTATAGGACTTGTTAGAAGGTTACAACTCTAGAATGTTCTTAGGTGGTTGGTAGCACTATATAAAGGGTTCAAGAAATATAATGATATATGAAGAGAAGTATTGTATTTGTAGAGGTATCTCAATAGGAGGATTCTCCCTCGAGGAGGCAAGTGAACATGAGAGGATCCCTTCCATAATAGGATCTATTGTATGGTGTTGGCCTACCTCAAGGGTTTTCTTATAATAAAATTTTGGTTCTTCTATATTTTTCTATGAATCTTTGTGGTGTTTATGTATTCAATTATTTGGTTCTTAACAGGTGGTATCAGAGAACTTTCCTTGGCTGGAAGCGTGGGAAAATTATTTTTATTTTTGCATATTTGTTTTCGGAGAAGAAAATGAGGGTCATGAAATTTTGAATACTTTTTGTAGATGTATGTGAAAATTTTTCTAGAACGGGTTTAATATCTGAGTTCCTCTCGGAAAAACACCCAATTTTAAAAAACAAATCATCTCAAATGGAGTCCAGGAAGTAAAGTTATCACTATTTTAAAATCTTCTATTTTCAGGATTTTTCCATGGAAAAACGCATGAATTTTATGATTTTTGTAGAAGCTAGGGCCAAATTTTCCAAATCAAATTACAGATCTGAGTTCATGTTTCCAAAATAGATGATATAAAAAAAAAACAATCACCCAAATCATAGCTCCGTAATTGAAGATATCATTGATTTAAAATCAATCATTTTGGGGGTTTTTGTGACAATGACGAAACTGCAGAGTTCATAACTTTTCACAAGGTGCTCAAATTGCTACCATATTAGTTCCATTGGATATAGGATTTTCATATATTTATTTTGGTATCTTATATGTGGTCTTTCTAATGGATGTTCACTTTCAAATCCTCATGGCCCTACAATGCAAACTGGAAGCCTCCAATGTAAAATTTCAACGTGATATGGAAGCTATTGAAGAGATCAGACTTGCATCTCAGAAGAGATATATTATGAATCTCATGTACATTGACATCACATCATAATATACTCAAGAAATATATGCTTGGTGTGATTACAAGGAATATTGTGAGGATTGATATATGGACAATTGTAATCTCTGGGATGATAACTACTTTCATATTTTATTTGATGACTCTACTCCACCTTATGTAGATCACATTATGGAGAGTAGTCCAAAGCCTTCTATGGATACTATTTTTCAATATTCTCCAATACTAGTGTGTTATTCAGATGATTTTTTGGATATGGATGGATCTACATATTTGGATCCCAATGATCAATGTAGCTCTTTGGAGCATCATTTTCAATTGGTTCTTGAGTTTGGATATCTTCCATGTGGAGTTCACATAAGCACTTGGACATAGGACCTTGGTTTACAATGGTGGTTGGACTACTTCATCATGGTTGTTTTCATTTCTACATGGGACCCTGGTTCTCTAGTCTACTCTAGCACTATGATCCACACTTATTCATGGGACCCTGGTATATGGTTGTACACTCTGATAACAAGAATTGAGGACAATGCTTTCATAAGGGGGATGGAATGTTAGGTAGCTAGAGAGGTAGTTGGGGGTCCATAGGCCGCATAGTGATAATAGT
Source organism: Picea mariana (assembly GCA_032191745.1). NCBI lineage: Eukaryota > Viridiplantae > Streptophyta > Pinopsida > Pinales > Pinaceae > Picea > Picea mariana. The sequence goes on along the minus strand of JASDQU011029808.1, from coordinate 23,480 downwards.
GGAGGCATTTCAATGTAAGGTGGACTAGTTCCACTATAGTATTAAATAAGGCCTACTATGGTAGTTAGATAAAATACATGTAAGAGGACTTGTAAGAAGGTTCTACCTCTATAATGTTCTTAGGTGGTTGGTAGCACTATATAAAAGGGTTCAAGCAATGTAATGATATATAAAGAGAAGTATTGTATTTGGAGTGGTAGCACAATAGGAGGAAAAAAAGGTTTAAAACCTATGCCACAAAAAAAAGGGTGAAACATCAAGAAAGATAATGGGGTACTAAGAAAAATAAATGTTTGACACCCATGCCATGTCAATAAGGAGAGAGGGGTACTAGGAAGATGAAGAGGTCAAACCTATGCCAACTCAGTAAGAGTGACTCATCACGTAATAAAAAGGGGTAATAATGAAAAGATAAGTTTCACGCCAATGAAACAAAAAATGGGTGACGTGTGAACAAAGATAAAGGGGTACTAAGAAAATAAAAATTTTGACACATGTGCCATATCAACAAGGAGAAATGGGTACTAATAAAACAAATAGGTTTAAATCTCTGTAAACTTAACAAGGGTGACATATCACCTAAGAGAAAGGGGTACTAAGAAAAGAAAACATTCAACACATATGCCACACAAAAAAGGGTGACATGTCAACAAAGATAAAGGGGTACTAAAATCAAATTTTGACACCCATTCCTTGTTAACAAGGAGAAAGAGCTACTAAGAAAATGAAGAGATCGATAGTTGTGTTGACTCATCAAGGGTGACACATCATCTAAGAGAAATGGATACTAAGTAAAAGAGAAGTTCAAAGCCTCTACCACGTCATAATTCCACATCAATAGTCATGTAAAACAAATTCCACATGAAAAAGGGTTACATGTCAACAAAGATAAAGGGGTACTATCAAAATTTTGTTTTGACACTCGTTCCATGTCAACAAGGAGAAATAGGTACTAGGAAAATGAAGAGGTTGAACCCATGCCAACTCAGCAAGGGTGACACATGAGCTAAGATCAAGGAATACTAAGGAAAACAAAAGTTTAAGACCTATATCACACAACAAAAGGGTGAGACATAAAAAAAGATAAAGGAGTACTAAGAAAAATAAAATCTTTATACTGGTGCCATCTCAACAAGGAGAAAGGTGTACTTCGAAGACAAAGAGGTAGAACCTATGCCAACTCAGCAATGGTGAAACATCAACTAAGAGAAAGGGATAAGGAAAATATAAGTTTAACACCTATTCCACACAAAAAAAGGTGACATGCCAACAAAGATAAAGGGGTACTAAGAAAAATAATATTTTGACACCTGTGACACATGTCAACAAAGAGAAAGGGGTACTACAAAAATGAAGATGTCCAAATCTATACCAACTTAGAAAAGGGTGACATGTCACCTAAGAGAAAGGGGTACTAAAGAAAAGAGAAGTTCAATACCTATGCCAAACAAAAAATGATGGCACATCAACAAAGATAAAAGGGGTACTAAGAAAAACACAAGTTTGACACCCCTTCCATTCAACCAGGAGAAAGGGGTACTAATAAAATGAACAGGTTGAAAGCCATGCCACCTCAACAAGGGTTACACATAACCTAATAATAAGGATTACTAAGGAAAGGATAATTTCAATAGAAATGCCAAATACGAATGCCACATTAGCATCCATGTCAACAAAGATGTCACATAGGAAAGATTGTGCATTAGTATAAAAAAATAAATTTGACATGAAAAAGGGTGAAATGCCATTAAAGATAAAGTGGTATTAACAAAAATAAAATTTTGACTCCCGTGCCATGTCATATAGGAGAAAGGCGTACCAGGAAAAAGAATAGGTCCAATCTATGCTAACTTAGCAAGGGTGACATGTCAGCTAAGAACAAGGAGTACTAAAGAAAAGATAAGTTCAGCACCTATGCCACATTAGGATCCACGTCAACAAATATTCCACATAGGAAAAATCATACATTAGTCTCAAAACAAAATGAAACGTGAAAAAGGGTGACACAGAAAATAATTAAGGGGTACTAACAAAAAAAAAAGTCTGACACCCATTCTATGTCAACAAAGAGATTGTGGTACTAGGAAAATGAAGAGTTCAAACCTATGCCAAATCAACTAGGGTGACACGTCAGCTAAGAGAAAGGGATACTAAGGAAAAAAGAAGTTTAACACCTATGCCACTCAAAAAAGAGTGACATGCCAACAAAGATAAATTATTACTAAGAAAAAATAAAGTTTGACATCCATTACACGTCAACAAGGAGAAATGGGTACTAGGAAAATGAAGAGATCGAACCTATGCCAACTCAACAAGGGTGTAGAGTTAGCTAAGAGAAAGGGGTACTAAGGAAAACATAAGTTTAACACATATGACACACTAAAAAGGATGACACGTCAACAAAGATAAATAGGTAAGAAGAAAAATAAATGTCTGACACCCATGCCTTGTCAATAAGGAGAAAGGGGTACTACAAAAACGAAGATGTTGAAAGCTATGCGAACTCAACAAGGGTGGCACGTTAGTTAAGAGAAAGGGGTACTAAAAAAAAGAGAATTTGAACACCTATGCCACATAAGAATTCAACATCAACAACCACATCAACAAAGAGACCACATAGGAAAAATATTGCATTAGTCTCAAAAACAAAATGCCACGTGAAAAAGGGTGAAAACTCAACAAAGATAAAGGGGTACTAATAAAAATGAAAATTTGACACTCATGCCTTGTGAACAAGGAGAAAAGGGTACTAGAATAAGGAATAGGTCAAAAATATTCCAACACAACAAGGGTGACATGTCAGCTAAGAGAAAGGGGTACTAAGGAAAATAATAGTTTAACACCTATGCCACCCAAAAAATGGTGACATGTCAACAAATATAAAGGGGTACTAAGAAAAATAAATGTTTGACATTGATGCCATGTCAACAAGCAGAAAGGGGTACTAGGAAAATGAATAGGTCAAACCTATGCCAACTTAGAGAGGGTGAAATATCAACTAAGAGCAAGGGGTACTAACTAAAAGAGATGTTTAAAACCTATGCCACACAAAAAAGGGTGACATGTCACCACAAAAAAAGGGGTACTAAGAAAAATAAAATTTTTACACATGTGCCATTTCAACAAGAAGAAAGGGGTACTAAGAAAATGAAGAGGTCAAAATCTATGCCATATCCTCTAAGGAGAAACATTAGATAAGAGAAAGGGTTACTAAGGAGAAGAGAACTTCAATACCTTTTCCACAAAAAAAGGGTGACAGGTCAACAAATATAATGGGGTACTAAGAAAAATAAAAGTTTGATACCCGTGCCATGTCAACAAGGAGAAAGCGATACTCATAAAATGAAGAGGTTGAAAGCTATGTGAACTCACCAAGGGAAACATGTCACCTAAGAGAAAGGGGTACTAAGGAAAAGAGAAGTTCAACACATATGCCACATTATAATGCCATATCAACAAAGATTCCACATAGATAAAATAGTGCATTAGTATAAAAATAAATTCCACCCGGAAAAGGGTGACACGTCAGCAAAGATAAAGGGGTAGTAAGAAAAATAAAAGTTTGACACCCATTCCATGTCAACAAGGAGAAAGGTGTACTAGGAAAATGAAGAGAAAGGGGTACTAAGGAAAATATAATTTCAACACCTATGCAACATCATAATGCCATGTCTATAGCCATGTAAACTAAGTTTCCACATAGGCAAACTCATGCATTAGTCTAAAAGAAAATGCCACACGAAAAAGGGTGACAAGTCAAAAAATATAAAGGGGTACTAACAAAAATAAAATTTTGACATGCATGCCATGTTAACAAGGAGAAATGTGTACTAGTAAAATGAAGAGTTCGAGCCTATGCTAAATCTAAAATGGTGACACATCAGCTAAGAGAAAGGGGTACTAAAGAAAATATAAGTTTAACACCCGTGCCACACAAAAAAGGGTGACACGTCAAAAAAGGTAAAGGGGTATTAAGAAAAATGAAAATTTGACACCCATGCCATGTCAACAAGGAGAAAATGGTACTAATAAAACAAAAAGGTCGAAATCTATGAGAAATCTATAGGGGTGACACATCATCTAAGAGAAAGGGGTACTAAGGAAAACAAAAGTTGAACAGCTATGCTACACGAAAAAGGGTGACACATTGACAAAGATAATGTGGTACTAGGAAAAATAAATGTTTGCCACTCGTGCCATGTCAACAAGGGGAAATGGTACTAAGAAAATAGAGTGGTTGAAAGAAATGCGAAGTCAACAAGGGTGACATATCAGCTAAGAGCGAGGGGTACTAAGGAAAAGAGAATTTTAACACCTATGCCACAACAAAAAGGATGACATGTCAACATAGATAAAGAGTTACTATGAAAAATAAACGTTTGACACCCATGCCGTGATGACAAGGAGAAAAGGGTACTACAAAAACTAAGAGGTTGAAAGCTATGCCAACTCAGTAAGGGAGAAATGTCATCTAAGAGAAAGAGGTACTAAGGAAAGGATAAGTTCAAAACCTATGCCACATCAGAATGCAACATCAACAACCACATCAACAAATATGCCACATAGGAAAAATATTGCATTAGTCTCAAAAAAAAAATGGCACGCGAAAAAGGGTGAAAAGTCAACAAAGATAAAGGCATACTAATAAGAATGCAAGTTTGACACCCATTCCATGTCAACAAGGAGAAAAGGGTACTAGGAAAAGAAAGAGGTCCAACCTATGCCAACTCATCAAGGGTGACATGTTAACTAAGATCAAGGGGTACTAAGGAAAATACAAGTTTAATATGTATGCCACACAAAAAAAGGTGACATGCCAACAAAGATAAATGGGTACTAACAAAAATAAAATATTGACCCCCATTCCATTTCAATAAGGAAAAAGTGGGGCTAGGAAAAAAAAGAGGTTGAATCTATGCCAGCTTAGCAAGTGTGACATGTCAACTAAGAGAAAGGGATGCTTAGGAAAATACAAGTTTAACACCTATGCCACACAAAAAATGGTGACATGTCAACAAAGATAAAGGGGTACTAAGAAAAATAAAAATTTGACACTCGTTCCATGCCAACAAGGAGAAAGGGGTACTAGGAAAATGAAGAGGTCGAACCTATTCCAACTCAGCAAGGGTGACATGTTAGCTAAGAGAAAGGGGTACTAAGGAAAACATAAGTTTAACACCTATGCCACACAAAAAAGGGTGAAAAATCAACAAAGATAAAGGTGTACTAACAAAAATAAATGTTTGACACCTGTGTTATGTAAACAAGGAGAAAGGGGTATTAAAAAAATGAATAGGTCAAACATATGCCACCTAAGCAAGGGTGACATGTCAACTAAGAGAAACAAGTACTAAGGAAAAGAGAATTTGAAAATCTATTCCACACAAAAAAGGGTGGCATGTTAACAAAGATAAAGGGGTACTAAGAAAAATAAAAGTTTAACACACATGCCTTGTCAACAAGGAGAAATTGGTACTAAGAAAATAAAAAGGTTGGAAGTTATGCCAACTTAGCAAGGGTGACACGTCACCTAAGATAAAAGAGTACTAAGGAAAAGAGAGGTTGGACACCTATGCCACATTATAATGCCACATCAATGAAGAAGCCACATAGGAAAAACTCTACATTACTTTCAAAAAAACATTCCACCCAAAAAAGGGTGACACCTCAACAAAAATAGAGTAGTAGTAACAAAAACAAAAGTTTGCACTCGTGCCATGTCAACAAGGAGAAAGGGTTACTAGGAAAATGAAAAGGTCAAACCTATGCCAACTCAACCAGGGATGATTTTAGGGGTTAAATTTTTCTCATGGGCTAATTTTCCATGTTTTTTCCCAAAAAAGATTGAATATTCTAAAAATGATTCGCCCAAATTCTATAGGATAAAATTATTTAACCTTAAAAATTGCCAACATTTTATACAAAATATATAAAATGATTAGAAATTTGAATATTTTTACAAAAATGTCGCCAAACATTTGTAGTTGGAATATGAAGGATTTGTAATAGTCGCAAAGGTTTCTACATTTTAAAATAAAATTCCATCCTTAAAATCACCCCTAAACTCACCAAAGGTGACACGTCAGCTAAGAAAAAGGGGTACTAAGTAAAGGATAAGTTCAATTCCTATGCCACATCAAAATGTGACATTAGCAACTAGGCAAACAAATATGCCGCATAGGCAAAATAGTGCACTAGTCTAAAAACATTTCACACAAAAAAGGGTGAAACGTCAACAAAGACAAATGGGTACTAACAAAAATAAAAGTTTGACACATGTGCCATGTTAACAAGATGAAATGTGTACTAGGAAAATGAGGAGGTTGAACCTATGTTAACTCTTCAAGGGTGAAACATCATCTAAGAGAAAGGGGTACTAACGAGAAGAGAATTTTAACACTCGTGCCACAGAAAAAAGGGTGACATGTCAACAAAGGTAAAGAGTACTAAGAAAAATAAAATTTTGACACCTGGGCCATGTCTAAAAGGAGAAAATGGTACTAAGAAAACAAATAGGTTGAAATATATGCAAAATCAAAAGGGGTGACACATCATCTAAGAGCAATGGGTATAAAGGAAAATAGAAGTTCAACAACTATGCCACATAAATAAAGGGTGGCACTTCAAAAACGATAATCGGGTACTGGGAAAAATAAAAGTTTGGCACCCATGCCATGTCAATAAGGATAAAATGGTACTAATAAAATGAAGAGTTTGAAAGTTATGAAAACTCAGTAAGGGTGACACAAAAACTGAGATAAAGGGGTACTAAGGAAAAGATAATTTCAACACCTATGCCACAAAAGAAAGGGTGACACATCCACAAAGATAAAGGGGTACTAAGAAAAATAAAAGTTTGACACGTGTGCCATGTCAACAAGGTGAATGGGGTACTAAGAAAATGAAGAGGTAGAACCTATGCCAACTTAGCAAGGGTGAAACATAAACTAAGATCAAGGGGTATTAAGGAAAAGAGAAGTTCAACACCTGTGCCACATCATAATTCCACATCATCAACCACATTAGCAAAGATTCCAGATAGGAAGAACCACTCATTATTATCAAAACAAAAATGCCACACAAAAAAGGGTGACACGTCAACAAAGATAAATGGGTACTAACAAAAATAAAGGTTTCACACCCATGCCATGTGAACAAGGAGAAAGGGGTAGTAGGAAAATAAATAATTCGAACCTATTCCAATGCAACAATGGTGACACTTTAGCTAATAGAAAGGGGTACTAAGGAAAAGATAAGTTTAACACCTATGCCACACAAAAAAGGGTGAGACATCAACAAAGATAAACAGGTACTAACAAAAATAATTGTTTGACAGCAGTGCGATGCCAACAAGGAGAAAGGGGTACTAGGAAAATGAAGAGGTCAAACCTAGGACAATTCATCAAGGGTTAAACGTCAGCTAAGAGAAAGGGGTACTATGGAAAAGAGAATTTTAACACCTATGCAACACAAAAAAGGGTGAAATGTCAACAAAGATAAATGGGTATGAAGAAAAATAAAATTTTGACACCCATTCCATGTCAATAAGGAGAAAGGGGTGCTAAAAAAATGAAGAGGTTGAAATCTATTCCAACTCAGCAAGGGCAACATGTTAGCTAAGAGAAAGGGGTAGTAAGTAAAAGACAAGTTCAACACCTATGTCACACAAAAAAGAGTGACATGTCAACAAAGATATAGGGGTACTAAGAAAATTAAAAGTTTTCCACTGATGCCATGTGTTGGCACACAGTGGGAAGACCCAGGGTTAAACACTAATTTACCAACAAATCCCAAGATACTAACCCTTTCGGCATCACCTACATGAAGTTGAAGTCTCACCTAATGTACCTATGGGGACAACAAGAACCAGTATTCCAAATTCATGGGGTAATATAAGGCATTAATCCTTACTACTTCTTAACATTCATTCATATATTCTATGAAAAAAACCATAAAAGTACCGTAACATGTGACATAATCATCCTACTTAACCATTCAACATATGCACGAAAACATGAGATACATATACATACTGATCATTATTCATCCATCTTATGTTCGTAATGAGAATAAAGAAAAACACATTATAACAACATACACATCAAAACAAAAGGATTTGACGTGGTTTACACCAAACAGGGTGTTGGAGTAGGCCTATGTTGGGATAAAATTCAATTTTGGAGAAAGGATCAAGAAAAATGAAATAAATGAGGCAGATTTGTTAAGAACCAAATATCAATATAGCATAGAAAAACCTCAGAAAAAGTACTCAACTCCTTGAAAAAGAGATAACTTTAGATAATAAGCCTCTTCGAGGGGGCAACCTCCTTTTACCCCACTTAAATGTTCAAGTACAAAATGATTCAAAATGAAAATGTCTCCTTGGTATATATAGGATACTAGGAGGTATAATTACAACTAATGGCCTAAAGCCGACATAAAAAAAATAACATTACTAATATAATATGACCCAATTAAGGCGTAATGAGCCAATATTAGGGCTTAACATGCCCCTCCCCTTGAGACAAGTGTTGTCCACAACACTTGAGTAACTCTGGATGCTTCTGTATAAAAGAGTCATCTTCCCAAGTGGAATCTTCAGCCAGTAGTTTCCTCCATTTAATGAGATACTCTGAAATGGATCTATTCGTCAGTTGGTGAATTCTTGTGTCAGTGATAGATTTAGGCTCCAATATGATTTTTCCTTCCTCATCAA
>JASDQU011029808.1:0-14664 GCA_032191745.1 Picea mariana | reverse complement strand
ACATCAATCAAGTGCTCATCTGGAATATTGGTTACCTTTATACTCAATCTTTGGAAGTTCTCAATGTGCTTGGTAACTGAACCCTTTTTCTTGAGATTTATCAATTGGCTAAAGAAGGTATTGCTCCTTGTATCCTCATAGTGTTCTATCATTTCTTCTGTGAAAATTGTCCAAGTGACAAGTGATTTGCGAGAACAAAGCCATCAATACCATACAAATTGATTAGGTTCCAAATATAAAGAAGCAATTCATACCTTTTTTGTATGTGGCACATTATGGAGATCAAAGAATTGCTCCATATGAAGTATCCATGTGATTGGGTCCTTGCCATCAAACTTCCTCATATCAATCTTAGGAACGTGGTTGGTCTTCAAACCAAAGTTGGAGTTTTTCCATTCTTGATTCACCTTCCTTGTGTCCTCATCATGAATTTCATGGGATGCCCTTTCATTTTCAGGTGTCTTCTCTGTTACAAAATTTTTCAATACTTCCAGGATCTCCTCTTTTAAACCATCCATCTTAGTATCCAACTTAGCTTCCATTGAATCCATCTTAGTATCCAACTTAACTTCCATTGAATCCATATTGTTTTGTAGTTCATTTATGTCCCTACACATTTCTTCACCTTCATCAAGAGTCCAAGTAGGATTTTCTAGAGGCTTATTTGGTGTAGAAGTTCCCTTTTTTGGTGGCATGTTGGCCAAGTATCACTTTTGAACATTGATTTTGAGGTGGTTCTGCTAGACAATATTTCTTTTTTTGTATCTCCATAGTTTCAGCCCTTCTAGGTATGAAACTTTATTTTATGTAGTTCTCCAATATTTCTTCTCTGCAATGCCATAGGTCTGATCAAAATTGGATGTGCCAAGTGAAATTTATGGTAACTTCCCCACAACTTGCCATTTTTTTTCCTTTCCAAGAGATCTCACTTGTATAGCGTGCCCCACACAACATAATTGATATAAAATTCTAAAACTCAAACCAACAATACTACAGACCGTCCATGATCCAATGAAACCAATCCCACTCAATTTGGATACTCTAGGAACAAGTTATGATTGTTTTACCTGGAACACCTTCCTGAGACTAGTCAATAGGACTAGTCAGATACCCTATCTTACACAGGGTGTATCTACAAATTTAAGATGACCCATAAGATGAAATTTTTACCAAAGATACTTTACTAATTTTTGTAAATAGCCTCTATATTTCAAGGTCTGAAACATTGCAGAGAAGTTTTTATAGCGAAAATTCAGCAATGACTTAGTTCAGGATGATTCCAGAACCCTATCTTGTATATGTTTTATATCTAAAATTATAAGACCACCGGAGCTGAATTTTTAACCTAACATACCTTGATATGTATACTAAATATCCTCCAAGACTTTCCTTCTGAAACATTGTAGAAAAATAGTTATAGCGAAAATGCCAAGGTGTCTCAAATGTAGCAGTGAAACCCCAAGACCTTGAGCTCTGATACAATATGTTAAGAACCAAATATCAATATAGCATAGAAAAACCTCAGAAAAAGTACTCAAAGCCATGAAAAAGAGATAATTTCAGATAATAATCCTCTTCAAGGAGGCAACCTTTTTTTACCCCACTTAAATGTTCAAGTACAAGATGATTCAAAATGAAAATGTCTCCTTGGTGTATATAGGAGACTAGGAGGTATAATTACAACTAATGGCCTGAAGCCGACATAAAAAAAATAAAATTAATAATATAATATGACCCAATTAAGGGGTAATGAGCCAATATTAGGGCTTAACAAGATTGGACCAAAAAGTAGAGTGTGCCATGTTTTGAGAAAAAGTAGTGCACAACAAGATTTGCGAAAATATGAGGCATATGTGGAAAAACCTAGTCATGTTAGGATTAGGGTTTTGGAATGTATTAGAATGGATATTATCCCATATAGTAGTATAAATAGAATATGTATGAGGTATATTGTATTAATATTTGGAGAGATCTTTGTGTGATGTTTTGCATGAGAAAAGTACGTAGAGCACCTTTTTGAGTTGAAGTATATTTGTTGAGAGTTGTGGATCTCAAATGGAGTCAATGTTGAGACATAACTAAGGGTCAAGTTGAAAGATCTGTATCTTGATGTGACACTGGTCCACCTCACCACACATATACTATGATGTAATGCACGCAATGATATTTTGAGGAAGAATAAGAAATAAGAAGAAGATCTTTGTTGTCGTAGCCCCAGGGGGGGTGAACCATGGTAAAACCCTTTGTTGCAATGTGTTTGAATATGTTTCATTGTTTCTGCATTTATGAATAGATGAATGAATGGGTTTATTTACAACACACACTAGAATATGTATAACAAAATATATGTTATTGAATGGATAAGGTAGTAGATCTTATGAGTGTTGTAGTAAAATTCATGTTGAGGTATGAATAGGAGAAATAGAACATCCCCAATGCCTTCCCTAATTGCAGGCACTTGCTTCATCTAATCACCCATAAGCCATCTCAGATGATACTGCACTGTGCATTATGTGCACACTGTTTCCTTCTGGTTTACCATAGGGGACGATGGTGAAAAGAGTTTTGTTGGAGAACTAAGGTAGAACCTAGGTTAGCCCATACATCCAAAAAATGGTTATGTTGTTGGCTGAAACTTAGAAGAATAGTCTGGGAAGGGTTTGGTGAAGAAGATACAGTGGTAAAAAGGGGATTTTTCGGCCATGGAATTTTGTGAAACAAGATATTGAAAGATGGTTGGAGACAAAGCAGTTAGATTTAGTGCAGAAAGGTACAAGGATTTCCAGGTATACACCGCTCTAGTATCTGTTGAGGTATGTGTTTACTAATTTACATGAAGAATTTTTCTATTACTTTTTGGAGTTATTACAAGAGTGGATATTAAGGTTGAAGGATACTCATCTCATGAATCAGATTAGACCAGTTCAGTGGACTGCTCAGAATATTGTGTAGTTGGAAAGGGTTAATAATAAATTCACGTGCACAATAGATTTTTGGTTAGACAATATTATTGTAGGGTTTATTATTGATTTTGTAGTAGATATAATGAAGTCATATACTGTTGCAGAGAAATATTTATTAAAGGTACCAAGAGGGAGGTACATCAGGTCACTTTACATGTTGATCAAGATCTTATTACATGATAAAGGCATGATGACCATGGAATCAGATAGCTAGATCACTATGTGTGCATGGGGAAACTGGGGGAGGCACTAAGGAAGATCTGAGATATGGAGGAGGCTCTGGAGAGTAGACAGAAGAAGGAAGAAATGAACCCCATCATGATGGATGATAGACAAACCAGGGAGATAATAAGGAAAGAAGGTGTGATGCACAGTGGACGACCCTACCAGTATAAGATTAACAGTAAGAAGAGGGTAGTAGCCAAGCGAGAGGGATTGGACAATGACGAGAAAGAGGTATAGGATCTTTTCTCCATGGGGAAGACTGAGGATATATTTCATGCCACATATTCAAGGAAAACCAGAGGTCATGGGTGCGGTGTAGAAGAAGGCTGTCCATTATAGATGTGAATTAGTGTGGAACCCACAACCCCATGTTTGAATAAGACAATTGAAGAAGAAAAATCAGTTAAACAACAAGTGATTAGTGGTAGAAGAAATTTTGGACGAGGTTCTAATTCATGTAGAAGTAATTCAGTAAGAAGCAACCAAGTTTCTACACTGCGCAAGGGTGGTAGCATAGACAAATTCACAATGGTAGGTTAAGATCCCGCTATTAGGTTACCTAATTTCCATGGAGAAGGGTCGGAGGACCCAAAGAAGAATCTTTTCATATTTGAAAATATTTGGTCAGCCAAGTAGATTATAGATGAAGATACCAAAGTCACGCAGTTAGAAATTAAATTCTAAGACTATTCACTATATTGATACATGGGTCTCATAGTAAATAAACCAACAAGAGCACCTACGAATGTCACACAGGTGAAAAGGAAGTTGATCAATGAATTTTAGAAGCCAACCTCAAAGGATTAGTTAATGAACATGATGCTAGAGATTAAGTAGAATCTAGGAGGATCAATTTGGGAGGTTGATCAGAAGTTTAAAAGACTAAAAGATAAGTTTAAATTCCCTATTACTGATATGAAACATATACATTTGTTTGTTAATTCTTTGTTTCCACACTTGAAGTATCCTTTGAGGCAGCAAAAATTGCAGAATGAGGTTGAGGCTCTACAAGCATCCTTATAGTTAGAAGAAAATCAGTATAAGCATACATATCCAATTGTGGAAGGGATGTGATAGGATTTGAATAACTTAACATTTCAATTAAATCAAAATAAAGGTAAAGAAACGAGGGAATATGTTTGGTGTACAATGTGCAGGACAAAAGGTCTTCATAAGAATGAGTGTCCATTGTTTGTGTAGTATATTAGAGTGGGTATGTCAAACCATTTATATTTAGGAGGACCATGGTGTGATATATGTAAAGTACATGGACATGATCCCTATCATTGTCACATGATGTAGCATCTCCAACATCCAACTGGGCTATCCCATATAAATTTTTTGATCTGTATACAAAATTAAAACATATAGAAACTCTACAAATTCACAGGTTCATACATAATAATAATAAAAACACATATGAAACACACACAGGAAAAACCGATAAAAATAAACACATACATAATAATGCAACATGTAATTTAACACAAAATGGACACTTATCTTGGTAAGAATATCACCAACTGTGTGTTGACCTTCCACGTTCCTTCGATCCTTAGACCACACTGCTCAAAACTTTCAGCAGTGGGTCACCCCTGAGATGGGACTAAAATCCACCCAGGTAAATTGAATTCCTAACCAGGATGATGTATCTCATACAACAGGAAAAACTCCATCACAGGTTCCCAATCAAACTAATAGCCTACAGTCCCTCATTCCCCACATGCTCGTCCCACCCCAAGAAGTGTGCCCCTTCTCTGCTCAACATTCCTTTGGCTTCCCCACTTCCTTTCTGGGGCTTCAGCAACAGGATGGAAAAGAAGTCTCAGAGCCCTATAGCTTCAGTTTGGCACCTTCGGGAAATCAATTCCCAACAATTCTCTCACCTAGAGTGAATTTATCATGGGACTGACAACCTGCTTCTTCAATCCATATCCTAAGCTAACCAGGTATAGGTACAGTAATAAGAAGGTATGGAGGATAGCTGAATGAGTGAGTGCATGATGATGGAATGATGGAAAATGGATTAAGTCCAAACAATATGTATGCATGTTCCCAACTTGACACTTGTCATGTTGAGAACTACTTTTTCCCACTTGTCTCCATCCTTAGAACTTAGGATAAAATAATTATCCATACTTTATACTTTAAGGAATATTAATATAATATCCATTTTTGTCTTAAGCTCCCTAGATTAGCCCTTATCCTTAAATTTTATCCCCTTTTCCCTAACTAGTGGAGTTTAGTCCCCCATACTCTTTTACATGGTTGGTCTGTCGTAGTAACATGTTTTTCATTCATATTTTCATGTGATTACATTTACATTTATAGATATATTGTCCTTTCTACATCCTGTCTCATCAATTTCAAAACACAACATATACATAAAGGCTCGTTGGCCTCAAAATCATGGACACTTAAGTTTGGTGCCGCACGGTATCCTGGAATGTGCACACTTCATCATTTTAGTGCGCAATACACATGTGCACTATACCATGGAAAGTGCATGAAAAAAAAAAGATATCAAAGAGCTCACCATATTAAGTACATTTGTATTTACATTTACAGTTGGGGTTCGGCCTAGGGGTATTACATTCCCCTACCCTTATTTATGCATTTTCCTCAATGCAATATATACACATATACAACCAAAATTTCAAAAATCCTCAAAAATATGTGGGTATTTTGCCTGCATAACATCCTCGTGCTCCCAATTTACATCTTCAGGACCATACCTGGTCCATTGGACCTTTACTATCTCTATGGATCGATTTCGGAGATGCTTGATATTTTTCATCCAATATCCACACTGGATGCACTTCAAAGGTGCCTTCTTTCTCCACCTGAATCACATTCCAATCAATGACATGATTAGCATCAGGTATATACTTTTTGAGAAATGATACATAGAATAAATTATGAATATACATTGATGCAGGCAAGGAAAGCATGCATGCTATAGGCTCAATCCTCTCTAGGATTTCAAATGACCCACAATAGCGAGCTGCCAACTTTGAACAATTTTCCAATTTCAGAAAACTTATGTTGGCCTTTACTTTGAAGAATACATGGTCACCCACTTTAAATTCCTTATGAGTTATTCCCTAATCAACATATATTTTACGTCTGTCTTGGGAAACCTTTAAATTCTGTTTTATTTTCAATATTTTCTATTCCACTTCCCTGAGTAATTCTAGCCCAACTACTGCTCTATCTGCTGGGTTGTCCCAGCTTACTGGTGTGTTGCACCTTCTGCCATAAAATTCCTCAAATGGGCTCATATTTAGAGATGCTTGGTACCCATTTCCAAACTCTACTAAGTGTAGGTAGTCTTCCCTTTTTGATAGTTTATCCATCACATACATCCTCAACATATACTCAATCACTTGATTCACCCTATATGTTTGTCCATCTGATTATGGATGATAAGTTGTACTAAAATTCAAATTTGTTCCAAATCCCTTAAATAATCCTTTCCAAAAATTTGATGTAAATTTTGGATCTCTGTTGGACACAATTGTCTTGGGTATACCATGTAATTGAGTGATTTCTCTCATACAAATATGATCAATGTTGGTTGTCTTGTGAGTGAGCTTTACTGGAATAAAATGAGCCACTTTAGTAAGCTTATCCACCACTACCATAATAGAATCATGTTGCTTGTTTGTTCTAGGCATTTTGGTGATGAAATCCATTTTTACAACTTCCCATTTCCACTCAGGAATGGGTAATGGATGTAGAGAACCAGCTGGGTGTCTATGCTCAACCTTGACCTTTTGACACTCTAAACATTTAGCAATAAAATCAACAACTTTTTTCTTCATTCCTGGCCAATAATATTATCTCTTGATAGCTGCAATAGTTTTCTCATAACCTGGGTTCCCAACATAAGGTACATTATGCATTTTTCTCAATATCATATTTTTCACTGGGAATTTGGTACATAAATTATGCCCCTGTACATGAGAATTTCATCATTTTCTAGCTTATAGTCTTCAATTTTCTGCTGCAAAATACCTTGCTATAATTTTTCAACTAATTCCTTGTATTACAAATATGATTTTGTAGCCTCCAAGATTCTTTCTTTCAAATATTATTGTTACATGCTAATAGATGTAGCATGCAACTCATGCACTCTTATTTTGAGTTCATCAACCACCTTGTTCTCTTTCTCTTTGATATGCTTTATATCAAAGTCATATTCACTGAGAAATTATAACCACCTTCTTTTCCTAGAAGTTAGAGTTGGCTGATCAAATAAATATTTCAGACCATTATGGTCTATCCTCAGCTCAAACCTTTTCCCCATGAGGTAGTGCCTCCACTTCCTCAAGGAATGCACTATGTCTGCTAACTCCAAATCATGAGTGACATAGTGTATTTCATGCTCCTTAACCTTCCTTGATTCATAACATACAACAAACCCATTTTGACTGAGGACTCCACCAAGTCCTTCTTTACATGCATTTGTGAATACAATTAATTCTTCATTTGGATTTGCAATCCTTAAAATTGGATCACTAGTTAATAATTTCTTCAAGTGTTGGAAACTCTTTTCACAATCCAATGTCCACTAAAACTTCACACCCTTCTTTTTCAAGGAAGTGATTGGGTGTGAAATATTTGAGAATCCTTGACTAAATATCCTATAGTATCCTTCAAGGCCCATGAATGATCTGACCTCTGTCACATTCTTTAGCACTGACCATCATCTAATTGCCTCTATCTTCTCAGGGTCCACTGCTACCCCTTCCTCTAAAATGATATGTACCAAATAATGAATTGTCTTCAACTA
Source organism: Picea mariana (assembly GCA_032191745.1). Lineage (NCBI taxonomy): Eukaryota > Viridiplantae > Streptophyta > Pinopsida > Pinales > Pinaceae > Picea > Picea mariana. The sequence continues at coordinate 6,681 of JASDQU011029808.1, read as the reverse complement.
AAATGAACACTTGCTCAATTTTCCATACATATGATGCTCCTTTAATACTTGTAATACCATCCTCAAGTGTTGTTCATGCTCTTCCTTGAACTTAGGATATATAATAATGTCATCTAAAAATACAATGACAAACTTATGTAAGTATTCTCTGAAAATACCATTCATTAAAAAAATGAAGACAACCGGTGCATTTGATAACCCAAGTGGGACAACCATGAACTCATAATGACCATACCTTGTTCTGAAAGCAGTCTTCCTGATGTCTTATTCTTTAATTCTTACCCTATGATAACCTAACCTGCAATCAATCTTGGAGAATATTTTTTGCATCTTTTAGCTAATCAAAGAGATCACCGATCTTTGGCAAATGATACTTATTCTTCACAGTTATCTTGTTGAAATGCCTAAATCCAATGAAAAGTCTCAATCTTCCATCCTTTGTCTTCAAAAATAATACTAGGGAGCTCCAAGGTGACACACTTGGGTGTATATACCCCTTATTCAAGTTTCATTTGCAACTCCTTCAATTCTGGTGTACTCATCCTATAGGGAGTCTTGGATACTGGAGCTGCTCCTTGCATCAAAGTTGTGGAGAAATGGATGTCTGTTTTATTGGGTAATCTTGGTATTTCCTTAAACACATATTCAAACTCTTTTAGGACTGCATAATTTTCAATATTTTACACCCTATCTTTAGGTGTTTCTTCTATATGAGCTACAAATATTTGACATCCTTTTCTGTAACTTTTCTTCAGCTGCAGTGCTGAAATTTCTTTGATGGTTACTTCCATGGGAATTCCTTGTACTGTCCTTAGGTTCCCTTCATCATCCAAGCAAGTAAATTCCTTGTTATGACAGTCTAGGATATCATGATGTTGGTCCAACTAATCCATCCCAATTAGACAGTCATAGGAACCTAAAGGAAATATGTTCAAATATTCCATGGTGTTCATTCCATTCATGGCCATAGGACATGACTTAACCATCTCATTAACTTTTCTTTTGGCTCTAGTAGCCAGCTTCACCAACCAAGATTTTCCATGCTTTCTTCTTATAAAATGAAAAATTTCCACCATCTTAGGATCTGTATAACTATGGATAGCTTCTGAATCAATTAAAATACCAATGGTTTGGTTATTAATCATACCTTCCACTTCAATCATATGTGACTAAAACTCTACTTACTTGTTGTCCAGAGCTGCATAGATCCTTGGTACATTTATTCCCATGTCTTCCACTGTTTCAACTTACTGTACATTGTGAACAATTATCACTTTTTCATCTCTATGAGGACAATCTCTAAACACATGATCTCCTTTACAACCCCAAAATTAAATAGGTAGCTACCTTGACCTTTTCCCCCCCATCTCAATCATTCTGGGTTGTCTGGAAGTTGGTTTTCCCTGAGGACTATTTATGAAGAATGGTGGCTTAGTCCCCTTCTTCCTCTAATGAATCCTGAATTTCTTCTTGTCTTCCCAAGTTTTTTGGAAAGTTGGCCTTTCTTTTTGTTGAAAATATAGGAATTTATCTCATCTTATGGTATCCTCCAATGTTTTGGGATCATCATATTCTATTTTTTCACTTATGAATGATGGAAATCCACTCAAATACCTCTGAATATTAACTATCTCATCCTTGATTAAAGAAACATACCTCAACAGTTGTAAAAACCTTCTTTCATATTCATCTATGGTCATACTCCAACGTTTGAGTTCAAAGAACTCTTTCATTTTCTTGGCATAGTATCTCTTAGTCAAGTATTTATTTTCAAAATACTTCTTGAATTCCTTCCAAGTAACATTTTTCTCTTTAATGTGTTGCACCTGCACAAGTTGATCCCACCACATGGATGAATTTCCCTTGAGTTGATAGATGGAAATTCTTTCTTCTGTGTGTGAAGAGTAATTATCCAATTGAAAATATTTTCTCATGCCTAACATCCATGTCTCTACATATTCATTCTTCTTGGGCTCACCATCAAATGTAGGAGGTTTGATTTTTTTCATTTCTCCTCGTAGCTCATCCAACACAAACCTCTTATGCTTCCTAACATAGGATGAACTTGATCTGTTGTGTGCTCTCCTATTGTAATTCCTTAGGAAGTGATGGTGATGTATGCTAACACTTCATGTTCTTCTTTCCTCATCAGGAGAATTGTGACTTCTTGATTTGCTTGAGCCACTCTCCTTATCCAATTTATTTTCTATTATGTTCAAGCTCTGCATTAAATTCATGTTGAATTCCTCTTGTTTCTCCTTGGCTTTCATAATCCATTCATTATCAAATTTATGGATTTGGACATCCTTTTCCAAATTTGTAATGGTCTGTACCATATTCATGTTTTATTCCTTTCGTTCTCCATGTCCATTTGAGTTTGTTCCTTCAATTCCCATATGGAAATCCATCCCTCTGATCTCATCTGCCTGAATGTAATCCCCATATGTATCTTCCATCCTTCTACACTATGTGTTGATCCTAATCTGATCTAACAATTGTTAACTCTGTAAAATGTGCAACCAACAAAATTTGTTACGCTAAATAATTTAACAGATTCATGAAATTATGTACAATTCTGGTTCAATAATGCATCCGAATTATTTCTTCTGATTTCCTGAAAAATTGATAACCCAGATCAATTTTCTAGGTGAATAGTTATATTCTACTATCCAATACCTTTCCAACACCTGCTTCCATGCTCAATTCTGACTCCCGAGTCTTGAGCATAAATTTATGGTTATTTGAAAATTGTCCAATAATTTTCCTGTTCACACTTCAACTTGGTGCAAATATGCATTGTAATTATACATTTTTGCACCTACTTCATTGACGTTTTAGTAGGATCTCAATTGGGTTTCTTCATATACATATTTTGGACAGTATGTCAAAATTTCACCTCTTTCTTGGTTCTGAGATGCTAGTTATAGCATGTTGAAGTTCTAGGACAATTAGTGTTTTTGGTATGGAATGCTACATGTACCTTTTCTGCCATATTAAAATTTTTTAACATGCCCATAATTTTAATTCATCTCTAGTATTGTTTTTGATGGTTCAATATCTTTCCATAGACTGCTCATGTGCCTCAATCTGATTCCATATTAGAAAGTTACGGCCCTTCGAAGTTAGTTGGGTCTTAAAATTTACCCTCCACTGTTTTCCCTGTAACTTCCTCATAAAAGCTTCATTTGGCGAATGGTTTACACCATTAGAAATATCTCTCCAGGATATTTCATTTGAGCTGTAGAGACATAGTGTAACTTGGTGTGCTTTGTTCTTGGGGTTTTTGAGTAGCTAAAAAAATTGTTTAGGGCCTCCAAAATGTGCTGCAAAAAGATGACCTTCAAACAGCATAAAATGTCGTGGATATTCACTGGTTTTTTGTTGTTGTATACCATCCAAATGACTTCGCGTGCACAAATTTGAAAATGTACACCCATATTTAGCATGCGTAGCAACACCATAAGGTAACACATGCTTCACTCACCTATAACCAATGTGGATATCTTCTTTGTCATGCCAATATCTGTTGCGCACTACTTTTGTGCCGCGCGCCAATATCTGTCGTGCACAATTTTGGTTCATACACTAATACCTATTGTGCACAACTATTTTTTGTATCACATGCTAATATTATGTGTGCATTTCACTCTATGCGTTGCACCATGGAAAAATTTAGTACGCTCCCACTGCGCACTAGTACTCTGTGTACAACATTAATTAAATTGCCACGCCACAGGAATATTCGGGATGCCTGCATTGTATACCAACATTACACACGCACCAAGAAAATTCATCTGCGTCTGCCAATACTGCACACACCATGCGCACCAATATTATGTGTGTGCACACTGCACGCCAATATTATGCATGTGCAAACTGCACACGCCAATATTATGCATGAACCACCCAATCCACACTGCACAATGCTAAATTTAGTGCGCACTTATGTGCACTATTATTTTTCCGTGCTTCACTAGTTCTGCTCCGCGCAACGCCAAATTTAAGTGTGCACACCCACGCACTGTTATTTTTTGTGCATTACCAATATGCACTGTGTAGCGCCAAATTTTAAGTACGCACACCTGTGCACCATTATTTTTTGCGCATTCCAACTTGTACTCTGTGGCACCAAATTTTAGTGCGCGCATCCACACACCCTTATTTTCCACACTTCATAAGATTTTCACTACGCATCAAACATTTTTAGTGTGCACACCTATAGACCTTCATTTTTCTGCGCATCAATTCCTCGTGAATTCCGCTGCAGAAATTTCGGGCTTTTGTTAAACTTCTCCCAATTTTCACCATTTACATTCTGCAACTATGAAATTTGTTCAATTTCACTCCGATAACACCAATTCAATCTCTGCAACAAAAAATCGTTGTTGGTTAACATTCCTGGAACGAATATTTCCTGAACTCAATTCAAGAATTGACAATTTTAATAAACTAATCTGGCTCCATCTATCATGGCTTCCATGTAACTTCAAATTTGACCCATTCCAAGTCTGAATTTGCTAGAATAGATATTAAATTAAGAATATCTCACCACTTGGCCAAATTTCTCAATTTTCCCATGACTTTAACAACAGAAATTGGGGCTTTTGCCCAATTCCATGCAATTGCTTCTATTTTTATTTTTTTTACCATGGGTGCACTGTAACTTGAAATTTGGCCACTTTGAAATCAATGTTTTGATGCCATAACTATTCTCTGGTTTGTTGATGCCAGAGAACAGTTATGGCATCAAAACATTACAAAATAGGGATCTCTGCTCAACCAGTTGATGACCTTAACGAAATATTAAAACTACTTATTTATAGTCAGAACAGTCCCCGACTATCAGGAGTGTGATATGATCATTACATTCAAAGCATTGTGTCTGAGTAGTCTTCTGTCAGACTTTGCATGTATCCCTCTGTCTATCAGACTTCTATCAGATGAGATTTGATGGTCGAGACTTAACCCTTTCTTGATATTTTAACTTCGTTCTTTTGCTCTAGCACTATACTTCGTGAAATTTTTACCTTTTGAATGAACACATGTTGTTGATTTGATTTTCCTGCTTGGTTCTCTATTGTTGAAATATAAACTTGTCTTCTTTCATTTTAAGCCTGAAATGAACTGCTCTCCATGCTACACTTGGATGCTTCCTATGCAAACCACTAACTTGGATGGTCTTCTTCCCACTGAAAACTATATGTGATAACATTTGGATTCACAGGGGATGGCATGCTCCCTGCGAGTTTCTAAGAATGCGTAGTTCCAGTTCCTTAGCTGTTGGGCTACGGAGTCTAGCTCAAAAATTTCACTGAAGAAAACAGGGAAATATGTATAGTACTCTACTCAAGAAATGAAAAAAAACACATGGGCTCCAAAAAGTGCTTATTTTTATACAATCCTAGGCTAACTAACTTTTTACAAAGCACGAGGTGAAAGAAAACTTCCACCATAGCCACCCAGATTGCCTGGTAATATAATTATTCTCTTCACTGCAGATGATCCACACAAACCTATGGAGGTATGACAATAGAACAAGAACATGGATTGGAACACTAACCATACCCCCAAATGATGATAAGGTGAATAATCCTACAGGCTCCAATGCTTTTGGAAAACACAACTCCATATATAGCCCCACAAGATCACAAAATTTATAATTAGGGGAGCCCAACTGGTAAGAAATTAACTCTTGTCCTTCATTGTGGCTCACCCATCATTTTATGTTCTCAGAGTGTACAGGTGGGTGGAGAACTGATGCAGGTTGGCTAATACCAGGTGATATCTACTCGTTTACAGGTTCTAGACAGGAGATAAACTGTCCACTTAGCTCCTCCTTTACATGATGCTTTGTGTCTTCTGTGGGTCCAAGATGGTTTAGTTCCACCCTATTATTTTCCTTAATGAATAAAGGAAAAGGATCTACAGTGTGGCTTTGGAGATATTTCATAAAACCATACTCAACTGTGAGTATTGGTGAAATAATACAATTTGAAAATTTTAGAAAATATGAAACATACGACTCCATGTATACATCCATAGGATCATGAATAACGTGACAGAATCCTGGATGCTTTGTAGGAGAATCCTGGCTTCTTTGTAGGACTAGGCTACTCCTCTATAAATTTCTCTTTGCTTGTAAATAAATGACCTCCTTGTTCCTTCGAAACCAACTCTTGATCATCAATAGTTGCAGTCTCTTCTTCATAAGAATGATCACAAGATAATTGTACAACATAATTTAAAGCATCATAATTATGATCAGCCTAGAACATATAGTTATATATGCAATCAACCACTACCACATGCTCAAAATGATCTGAAAATGGATCATAATATTGATATGCATTCATTTCCATAGAAAAATATGAAAATATTGAAGAACCTAATTCCAAATGTGAATCATACCTACCTCCTTGTTTTTGCTCTAGATCTGAATTATACTCATTGACTTCTTGCTCGAAATATGAAACATACTGACAATATTCTTGCTCAGAATCTGAAACATACTGGCAGTCTTCTTGCTCAAAATCTTAAACATACTGACAGTCTTCTTTCTTATGTACATGCAATTTTTTATGATATGTTTTCATACAAACCCCCTTGCTAGCCCTAATATTCTCTTCTACCTCTTTAGCATCTTCAAACAGGTGTCTTAAAGATGAATATTTCCTTTCTCTC
>JASDQU011029807.1:13022-25728 GCA_032191745.1 Picea mariana | reverse complement strand
CCATTAGATTGATGAAAGTAACGCAGGCGTTACATGCTTTGCCCTCTATCATCGTGAGCAACGAGAAGTTGGGATCGTAAACCCCAAGACCTAAAAGAACGAATCTAGATCGTTAGATCTCGGTTTGATTACTCGTCAGACGTTGGATCGAGAGAAGCTGCGTAAGGGTTAAGCACAGAGGTCGGCATGCGAATAAGTGATCTGAGTCTTCAGATCTGGAGCAGAAATCATGTAAACCGTTGGATCGAGAGGGGTTGCATGGAGTATAGCCTCTAGAGGGGGAGCATGCAAGGGAAATGATCTGAACTGTCATATCTTAGACCATAGTCCCGATAGTCGTCCGATCTCGAGAAGTTGCACCGGAGTTAAACCCTAGCGTGCAGGAAGGGAATCCTAGCCATTGATTTCAGCCAGAGCACGTGGCAAGAGATCTCGAAGAGTCGTGAATCGGGAATCGGAGTTCCTGAGAGCAAAGGGAACAGACCTTCGAAAGTCTCAAAATCCTGAGAAAAGATCCTAGCCGTTGACCTCGGTAGGACACGTGTCAGACATCAGGGTAGGAATCAGGATTTAACCCATCGGGGATTCCAGAAGTGAAGGGATTGTTGCATCAGGATTCGTGATCCACAAAATCCTGATAAGCTCAGAACCATCCATTAGCATGGACACATGTCGGAAGATCCGAGGAAGTCGCAATTTAGGAAATCGGGGTTCCCGGAGACAAGAGGTTTGTGCACAAGGAAATCGTGATACGCAATTCTCCGATACAATCAGGACCATCCATCATTTGAGGGACGCGTGTCAGTGGATCTAACATAGTCGGGGTTCGGCATATCAGGGTTTTCGAATACAAGGAACTCTTGCCATACGGAATCACGAACCGTGAAACCCCGATGAGTGGGAGCCAACTGTCAAGTCCATAAGCAGAGGAGGACGGAGCTGTAGGGAGGACACGTGTCAAGCACCTGGAGAAAGTCAGGAATCGGGATACTGCGGGTCCCGTGGATGTGGGTCTTGTGACATGGGAAACCCCGTAGCCCCGACGGGGATAAGGTAGTGGTCACGGAGTTGGTCATGTGGACCAAGGGCTAAACTAGTGGGGGCTAGCGTGATCAGAAAGGCGCGTCGCGAATCGGGAAATCACGAATCCCATGGACATGTGTTTTGTGTCATCACAAATTCCGAAATCCCAATGGGAGGTCATACGACGGTGGTCCCATGGTAAATGGTCACATGGACTATTATATAGCCTAGAGGGCTAATGCATTAAGGGCATATTGGGGATCGGAGAGTCGCGAGTTCTGAGGACTCGTGAATTACGACACCGGAGATCCCGAAACTCCGATAGAAGTAGCCCCGAAAGAGGGTAAGACCACGATCGTAAAGACAGTGAATCACAAGCTTAGTCTAGGGAGCGAATGCTTAAGGAGCGCTTCGGAATTCTGAGGATCGCGAGTTATGGGGGTGAGGGAATTTTGACTTTCGAAACCCCGAATCCTGATATTGAACCAGGGATTGGCACTTCGCTAATGAGGGTTTCTAGAGATTCCCCATCGTGGGAGATTAACCCCAAAATTTTTAAAGATAATGATAGTAGGTGTGTTACAATGCATCTGTTATTATTTCACTTGATTCCTAGAATTACCCAGTCGAGTTTATAATTCTCCAAACAAAGTCTGGCCTAGGAGGACATTCATTGATATTGGGTAGAACATGGTTGGAAATAGTTGAAACTTACAATGATTTTCATTTAGGAAGCATAAAAATCACAAATGGTTCTGAGTTAAAACATATTAAACTCTACCCCCTAGCTAAACTAGTCAATGAGTTGGAACAAGTTAAATGGATCGAGGACACAAATATAGAAAATGAAATAATCCATCCTATTTTAACAATTGTTCAAGCTTTGAATATCAAAGAAAATATAGATGACAATAACTTCAATCATTACATATCTTATCCCGATTATCCTCTATATTTTAGTGGGAAGACATCATCAAATTTTGAACCAAAATCTGAACAAACTTCATCATCAAATATTGAAAAAAATTCTACTATGAATTCTGAGAAAATTTATGTTGATTTTCTATTAGGACAACATTTTCAGGAAACTTGTACCATCGAAAGATTGACATCGTTTTCTTATTCTATATTTCTTGTAAATATTGTATCTAATTCCTGTAATAAATTAATTGAATTTTTTCCTAAAAATAACCTAAACATTAATGTTGGTCTTAATGAATAAGAACAAAAACATTTAATTTATGTATTGCAGAAATATTCTAAATCCTTTGCTTGGGAATACAATGACATGAAAAGTATTCATCCAGATACTTTCAATCACCACATATCCATCAAGGAAAATGTTAAACCGGTGCAAAAATTGCAAAAACGAATTAACTCAGTCTTAAAAAATATTGTAAAAGAGGAGCTACAAAAACTAGTAGATGTCGGATTCATTTACCCTCTCTCATACAACAAATGGGTTTCACCCTTGGTTATAGTTCCCAAGAAAGTAATAAATGGTAGGTATGTGTAGACTACCGAGAACTCAACAAGGCCATATTAAAATATCACTTCACTCTACATTTCATCGACCAATTCCTTGACACATTGGCTGGAAAGAAATATTTTTCTTTCCTCGATGGTTTCAGCGGCTATAAACAAATAAGAACAGCAATTGAAGATCAAGAAAAAATGGCATTCACTTGTCCTTGGTGTACCTATGCCTACAAGGGATTTCACTTTGAATGTTGTTATACACCAACCACCTTTCAAAGGGAAATCCTGGCCATTTTTGTTGGTTTGGTAGATGGTTGTAGTTGTGTATATGGATTACTTTTCAATTTATGGAGATACTTTTGAGGGGGATTTAAAGAACCTAGAAAAGTTTTAAATAGATTCCAAGAAACACACCTTTCTCTAAGGAATGAAAAATGTTTTATGATGCATATTGAAGGTATTTTTCTTGGTCATCATATTTCAGTTGCAGGTATTAAGGTAGATCCAACAAAGATTAAGGTTATTGTCAATTTACCTTCTACATCCACTCAAAAGGATGTGACGAGATTCCTTGATCATGCAGGGTACTATAGATGATTCATCATAAATTTCACTAAACTTGCATCTCCCTTATTCAATTTATTAGCAAAAGATGTTTAATTTTACTGGGATACCAACTACCAGGTTTCCTTTAATGCATTAAAAGAAAAAAWTTCTACAACTCCAGTATTGAGAGGCCCCAATTAGACATTTCCTTTTTATATATATACAGATGCCTATGAGACAACAATAGCAGCAGTTTTGTGACAGAATGAAAACCAAMAACATTTTTCAATTTATTTTGTCCRCAAAATCCTAACTCATGTTGAACTAAATTATATTTTTACTGAAAAGAGTTTTTGSCAGTTATCTATGCAATAAAATAAATTTGGCATTACATTACAAGATATGATATTTTTGTGAACACAGACCATTCCACCATCAGGCACCTTATGAATAAACCCATAACTAATGGAAGGATAACAAGATGGATTMTTCTGTTGCAGTAATTCAATATCATAGTGTTAGACAAKCTAGKAAGGRAAAATATGGTAGCAAATTTCCTTTCTCGAATCAATAATGCTAGTAGGACCTTTCCTGTAATTGATAGATTTCCTAATGAAAATTTATTTGCAGGTTTTGTTAAGAATCCATGGTTTGCTGGAATTGCAAGTTATTTTTCTATAGGGAAATTTCCACCGTACTTTTCAAAAAAAATAAAAACAAAAGGTTATTTGTCAAAGTGTTAAATATTGTTGGATTGGAGAAGACCTATTCTACACAGAAGAAGATTTTATCATCTTTCGATTTGTTATAGAGGATGAAATGTTTTACATTTTGAAGGCTTATCATGATGATCCTTGTGGCGGGAAAGTTTCTAAAAAATGGAGATCCTATAAGATCCTTCACTTGGGATACTATTGGCCCTCAATTTTAAAGATTCCAAAATAATATATAAGGAGTTGTAACAATTGTCAAATGATGGGGTGTCCTATTGCATCTAATGAGATGCCACTTCATCCTCGGGTCACCATAGAACCATTTCAGAAATGCGATTTATATTTTTTGGGGCCCATAAATACACTGTCAAAAAGGAAATGGTACATTTTAGTTTGCATGGACTATGTTAGTAAATCGGTAGAAGTGAAAGCTCTACAACATGCCACTAAGTAGTGAGTAGTAAATTTTATTTTTGAAGGTATTTTTGTTCAATTTGGAGTACCCATGTAGATTGTTACTAACCAAGGGTGCAGTTCACCTCAAAATTAGTTCATTGAATTGTGCATCAATATACAATCAGACACAATAATTCTACATTGTATCATCCACGGGATAATGTCCAAGTAGAATCAACAAATAAGGTTTTAGAAGGGTTTTTGATCAAAATAGTTCATATTCATCAAGAACATTGGGTAKAAAACTCCTGAAATCCTTTTGGGAATAAATAAATACATGGAAAACTTCCACAAGTTTCAAACCTTATGATTTAGTTTATGGAAAGTAGGTACTTTTACCCATTGAATTTGAGGTGAAAACTTATAAAATTTCATCAGAATTAGGATTAAATTTGTCATAAKATAGGCAACAACGAGTTATACAATTGAATGAGCTATATGAAATTATCTAGGATGCACTACAAAAACCATKTGTGTACAAGAGGAGCAAKCAAAATGGCAGGACAAATTTACAAAAAAGAAGCAATTTAAAGTCGATAATTGGGAATTTTTTTTAATTCAAAGTTCAAAAAATTWAAAGGTAAGTTTACAAACCACTAGTTATTCCCTTATGAAGTTAATACAATGTTTGAAGATGACTCTGTGAGAATCAAAATCATTKATGGTTMAGGAATTACGTTTTTGGTCAATGGTCATAGACTARGATTCTACAACAAGCCAACATCCAGAGATGAATTGGTTTCCAGATTACTTCAGCTATATGATATGGAATTCATGAGTAATGAGGATAACTCTTCCACTCCTCTTTCATTCTAAATTTTTCCTTCTTAAAAGTTAAAATAAAAAATAAAAATAAAAGAAAAGAAAAAATAATAAGGTTCAAGATGTGAAAACTAGTTTCTGGCGCATCTGAACAAAAATTAAAAAAATAAATAAAAATAAGGTTGAGAATGTGAAAACCACTTTCTTGGTGAATCTAAACAAGAAATTTTCTTTAAAACCAGGTAATTGGATGGCATATTTATTTTTTTAGCATTGTATAACATTTCTGCCAATTTTTTTTCGATAAATATCAAAGCAGCTAGTATAGACAAAAACATCATTTCTTTAATTAAGCAGTAGTATATTTGTTTATTTTTATCCTATAAGAAACACCATACACTTCATATCATTACAACAGGAGAACATTGTTAACTCAGGGAATAAAAATAACTTCATTCATTTAAAATAAAGGCATAATGATTTTCCTGTAAKATMTGAATTGAAGACAACTTCAACAAAGTACATAATGATTATTAGTCGGCCAGGTTACAACAACCATTTCTAGAACCATATTCTCCAAGTAGCAAGGTAATAGGTATGCAAGGTATTAGTTATTTAACATTTATTTACTTGATTAAAATTAAGGGTTGATTCTCAATGAAACAACTTATATTACTATGCAATCTTTAATTACCTTAGAAGATTACATTGAAACACTCTAATCACTTCACTATAATGGTGATTCTTTGAGGTCATATCATATTTTTATTCCAATTTATAAAATCATTTTCGTCAAAAACAAAATGAAATCATTATCATTATATGGCATATATAATCTGATTTCGTATATTCAAAATGTTTTCCCATTTTTTCCACCTCCTCTGTCGGGAATCATGATAACTTCCATCGAGCATGTATAGTCTATCCAATCAATCCCAAACCATATATATCATCATTACAAAGGATAGAATTCATGCTATATGGAATAACATTTCTACATGAAGAAACCATTAAAATGATCAAACCATGTCATTCAACTAGTCCCTACACAAGTGACTTCTTCTATTAAACTGTCCCTTATCCATTTTCCAGCATTTTCCCCATCACTTTAAAAAAATTAAATTCCTTGTCTCCAAAAGTTATATTCCTACTTAGTCAAKAGTAGAATCTGTCACCTAATATATTCACCAGATAAGGGAATTAATGGAACCTCCTTTCATGGTTAGGTTTGAACCAAAAGGAACAACACTTCTTGATGAATTTATGAMTTGAATAATATATTTATAGAAGGTAGGGTTGTTGCAATTGTTTKAAATATTTGAAGGTCATAATGTAGCAGTCAMAAAGGTGTTTTTCAGAAAAATTTGATGCAAGGACAACCATAGTTTGAGACGTGATAACCTCTTTGGCAAAGAAATTACTCTCAGAAATCATAGGGTTAGAAAGAACAAGGGAAAATTGGTTTAAGAACCAAATATTAAAAGGAAAGGGTTGGATGGAATTCTTAGGAAAGACACACTAAAACCCTAATTGGATGAAGGGTGTATCTAGAATGTTGTTCGATGACCCATGGAATAATGTAGTTTTCTTTATACATAAATATTTGACATGAGAGGGTAGGTATAGTCTAATCTATCTCTATCATGTATGTTTGTTGTTGTATATAAAAGATAAAACAAAAAGAATGAACATTCATTTTTATCTGTTGAAGAGTCTGAGAATGATGGTTGCCACTGTGTGGAAAAATACACCACAAAAAGAAAAAAAAATGGATCACCATGCCCTCATCAAGTTAATTGTAATGGATAAGTTGAAAACATTGAATCAAACTTGGGATGAATTTCTTTCAAGGAACCAATTTCAGGAAGTGGAGTTGTCTAATGAATATTATGAAAAAGAAGAATGAATTCATGTAAACCCTAAATCAGTTATTATGAGAAAGAAGGATAAGCAGAAGAAAAATAATGAGGGTTTACAAACTAAAGTGAAAATAAAATAGAAAATTTAGGAAGTATATTCTCAGACTTATGATAAATCTATAGTTAAAGAAACTAGGGCCAATCAGAAAAAGAATAAAAAGGAGACACAAATTTTTGAGAATGTCTCGATGGAGAAATTGAAAAGGAAAGGCAAGAAGAAAATTATAGAAGTAGAATTTGGTTCCACTAATGAAGAGAATCAACCCAAGATAGTAAAAAGGGTGAGGATATCAACATCCAAACAAGTATTTTCTACAACATACTAGATGCCAAGTCAAATGGCTCATAAGGAACATGAAGAAAGTTTGTTAAAGAAAATAAAGGAAATTTGTGAAGACCGGGAGAACCATGAATACCATAAATACCAAGAGAATCGTGAATACCACGAGGACCAAGATAACTATTAATACCAAGAAACCTTATCTATTTTTTTCAAAAATTGTAGAACGAGGTGTTCAATAAAAACCGAGGATGATAGATGTTTGACCCACCCCATATTTTAGAACAACTACCTTTATCTGACAAAGTTCCTGAATAGAGTGTTCTCGATGTAAATGAGGAAGGACGAACTTTTGGTATATATACCATGGTTGATAAACTTAAATTCAAATAGAGAAAAAAGAAGAAGAGGGTAACTAAACTAAAGATAGCCATAAAGGAACTAGAACTTTTAGACAATTTGGTCAAAGAAGAAAATGAGAAGGTGAAAGAACAGAATGTTCAGTTAAGGGGAAAATATGATGAAATCGGAACGAAATATAGGTATCTTAAGAAAAATGCAAAGAAATGGTACTCCCAAAATTTAAAAACCATCCAATAGAAGAAAATGTTGTTTGATAAAATAAAGAAGAACAAAATAAGAAACAAGGCACCCTCAACAAAAATTGTTTTAGAACCAGTGGACAATTGAAGAGTTGAAGAAGAACATTTTTGAATTGGAAATTACCTAAAAATAATATACATGAGGATATTCCATATGCTCTTTCCGGGGGATATTTTGGGTGTTAGATTTGACTCCTTTTCCAACTCCATTTTCCTCCATTTTGACCATGAAAACCATTATTTTTTCCTAGTTTTACCTAGTTGATGGGATAATGACTGTAAAAAAGGTAATAATTTGTTAATTGAGAWTAAATATTATTTTCTTCTTGTAAATAATTTTAAGATATATTTTCCCTTTCAAAATTACCTATAATCCAATTATTACAGAAATTTACTTTGTTTCATGAGATATTATAGGAATTATATGTTGACATCTCTCCACTAATTCTRAGGAAGATTTTTCACTTGGAAATACTTCACCARTAATAGGATATTTTTATTTCTATATGTATTCATCCCCAAGMTATTCAACAACCGAAGGTCAATGTGTCAAGTACCTGAATAGATATGAAAACACAAGATAAAATAATTACTCAAATAATTCACCAAAACATTGAACAAAAGAAATACAGAAACCCTTGATGTAGGGTAACACCCTATATTAATMCTTATGGAAGGATAAAAATCCTCAAGAAATCCTTGTTTGTTGCAATAAAAATATTCTTCACTCTCCTCCAATACAKTGCTTACACTTATTTTTATAACATTCTCTGTATATCCTAGGAACATTTTAGAGGAGGAATATTMTAGAAAGCCTTCTCACATTTATTATGTTCATATTAATATATATAACTACCATAGTGGGCATTATTTAATAATATAGTGGACCTATTCCACCTTACATTTAATGTATTCCACTAATAATATATAACCACATTCCTAGTACCTCCATAGGTACCCCATATAACCTCCCTAGGTATACTACATTCCATCCCCCTTCACATGTTTCATCCTCGGAAAATGAGAAGAAACCATAAAATATGACCAGCTAAGAAATGTATTCAATTGATTCCAAGTATGACCATCCATCCAGCCTAGTGGAAGGTTAACATGATATCCAATTGTTTCCTTTCCACCCTGACCTTGATGCTTTTGGTGCCATGGGATGCTGGATCTATCCTAATATTGTTGTGCAATGTTGGTAATCCTCCATGTGTCACTTGATTGGTGTCCTTTATGGGTCCATCTTAGTCCTCCATTCCTCTACCTTGATTATTTTTATTTCTTTATATGGTTTGGATGGATATATACAACAAATGTAACAATCGATTATTTTTTCTTCAGCTCTCTAACATAGTGTGTCTTTGAGACAATGATCTCCTTGTATTTTTTATTTTGTCCTTCTTGTGCCTTTTCTTCATCTCCTTTTGTAGAATCTTCCTATGATTCAGCTTCATACTCTTAAATAACTTATTTGTTTTCCCCCATAAGCCCTTATTTCCTACTAAGAGACACATCCTACAATGTAATTTTCTTCTTCTTGTACCAAAKCTTTATAAACTTCTTTTTCACATTAATATTAATTGTACCAAATAAGTTCATCCAAGTATATCCCAAAAAAATATCCACATCAGCCATATCGATAGCATGAAAACCAGAGTGCAAAACATATTTTTCTRTGTGATCTTAAAATATTTAAAAATTTGAACATTTTCACCCTCAACCTTATGTGCTTTGAACATTCTTTGCAGAAACCTATTATATATTAACYAGTTGAACATTGATAAAATTATGCATGMAACTAGGGTTAATAGAAACAATGATATTTTCKTTATGMATACATCCATGAACTTGTAATATAGAATTTCCACATGAAAATAAACCCTTGGTACCTTTTGTATCCCTTTTTCCAACATGATACCACCTATATAAAAATACMTTTTCAAAWTATTTATCAAAGAGTTTCCTTATCATGTTATAGTCAAGAAAGTTCCACCAAATGGTCACATCACCTTCTAAGTTTAAATTTAACAAACCTCTCCAATGCTCTTTCCACACTAACTTATCTTCATTTAGAAAATATTCAATACTAGGACCATAATATTTCCCTATAAAGTACATATTGTTTTGAAAACCCTCTAAAAAATAACTAGGGTTTATAAATATCTTATTGTACAAATCGTGTGGATTTTTGGGAAAAACCCTCAAAAATTGTCGAATTGAAAATGCTAATAACTTCACTTCCCGGACTCTATTTCATTTGATTGTGTCTCTTGAAATTGGGTATTTTTCCAAGAGGATTTCAAATATCCAATTATTTTCTGCAAATTATGAGTGAAAAATTCCAGAACTGGGTCTAAAGTGTGTCGCCCCCTTTTTCTTCCTTTTAATTTTTTTGCAAAAGAACCAAAAATTTATTCCCTTCTTTGGCCAACGAAAGTGCCTTGATACCAATTCTTAAGTACGTATATAGATATAAAAATATAATATAGAATGATAACTCAAATCATTCACCAAAAAACTAAACACAAGAAATAGAGAAACCCTTGAGGTAGGGTAATACCATATATTAATCCTTATGGAAGGATAAAAATCAACCAATAATTTCTTGTTACAATAACAATATTCTTCACTCTCCTCCAACACATTTCTTACACTTCTTTATATAAAATTATCTCTATATCCTAGGAACATTCTATAAAAGGAATATTCTAGAAATCCTTCTCACATTTATTATGTCCATATGGATATATCTAACTACCATAGTGGGCCTTATTTAATAATATAGTGGACCTATTCCACCTTACATTGACTGGATTCTACTAATAATATATAACCACATTTGCATTGTGTACCTCCCTAGGTACCCCATATTACCTCCCTAGGTATACTACATTTCATTCCCCTTCACATGTTTCATCCTCGAAACAGGAGAAGCAACCATAAAATATGGCGAGGTAAGAAATGTATCCAATTGATGCCAAGTATGGCCATCCATTCGTTCTAGTTGAAGGAAAACACGATGTCCAACTAATGTCTTTCCACCATGATCTTGATGCTTTTGGTGCCATGGGATGGTGACTCTATCCTTATATCATCTTACAGTCTTGGTAGTCCTCCATTTGTCGCTTGATTGTTGTCCTTTATGGGTCCATGGTAGTCCTGCATTCCCCCGCCTTGATGATTGTTCTTTCTTTATATGGTGTGGATGGAGATATACAACAATTGTAGGAATCAATTATTTTTTCTTCAACTCTACAACATAGTGTGCCTTTGATTCAATGATCTACTTGTTTTCTTTATTATGTCATTCTTGTGGCTTTTCTTCATCTCATTTTGTATAATCTACCTCTGATACAGCTTCACACTCCGAAATAATTTATTTTCTTTCCCCCATAGGCCCTTCTTTATTACTAAGAGACACATCCTACAATGTAATTTTATTTTTATTGTACCAAAGATTTAGAAACTTCTTTTACAAATTAATATTAATTGTACCAATTGAGTCCATCCAAGGATATCCCAAAACAATATCTACATCATCCATATTGATAACATGAAAATCATAGTGAAAAACATATTTGTCCATGGAAATATTCAAATATTTAAAAATTTGAACATTTTCACCCTCAACCTATGTGCTTTGAACATTCTTTACATGAACTTGCAATATATTAACCAACTTGACACAGACCCCCCCTTCTCTCTTAGGGGTTGTGCAACCTCCCTATCTAGGATATTCAAATTCCTGAGCTGAATTATCTCCTAGAGGCCTTGTTGGCCCCAAGATGTTTTGAGAACGGGCCCTTTAACACTTGAAGTGCAGTTCATATGCAACCCATGGGCCCCTTTCCTTAGTGCTCTTTAAAATTTGAATTCTGTGGGTGCTAGATCCTTCTTCTATCCCCTCTCCACATGTGACCTTGGGATATGACCCAGGGATAAACTATTGAAGGCACTTTGGACTTCAGTGTTCGATAGTTTCAAACATTCCAACTCCTTTTCCTCCTGAATTGCTTCACACCCGAAGAGAAAAATGAGTGCCATGTGCTCTAACAATTAACGACTAGAAATTTCCCTCTACGATTTGACGACACGTATCCACTTCAGATCAACAACCACGATCTCCTTTTCTAGATCAGCCTCTAGGATCTTTTGGATACTCCACCTTCACCTTTCCTTCGAAGCTCATGGATCTTTGCCACATGTCCTCTCTAGATCCGATGGTCCAGATCACTTTGCTCTTCGCGAATTCGGCAGAAACAACCCTCTGCACTACATAATTTCTCCTAATCTCTTCCTCCTAAGATTTCTTATCTACTACCACGTATCCTCCTTGCATCCAACATCTAGCATTACTTCGGGACTCCAGCCCTCGCGATTCCTCACACCTCCACTCTCCAATTCCTCTGAAGTGCTTTATGCTCAAGATTGTAGGATCTAGTAACACATGTCCCTTTGGTTTGGATGGCCCATATCTTCTTCGGCTTCAAGCTCCTTCAAGATTTTTTGGCTTCTCCCTTCTCTTCTAATCTTTGGCTATGTACAACCTCTAGAGTGAGAAATCATCCACCACGTGTCCCCGAATGATGGAAAACTGAGATATTCTCCTATATTTCAGGCTTTGGGGATTTTTGAAGCAAAACACCTCAAATCCTTTGAAGTGGCTCCCCTCTGAAGTTTACCATCTTCTGCCATGTGTCTCTCTAGATAATGGATGATCCCAATCTACCTCAAGACTTCAGGACTTCGGCTATCCCACTCTCCTTGTGCACTTAAAAAGGATTAAGGCTTTTGCACTTACCTAGATCTAGTATTTGTTGGTCCTTCACATTCAGATATGATGGCAAGGATATATATTTCACCTGTGTGTGCTCCTTTGGGTGTCTATATGTAGAATTTCATGGTCAATATCTCTCCCTTGTA
>JASDQU011029806.1:32638-51602 GCA_032191745.1 Picea mariana | reverse complement strand
CGTTAAAGTTAGAATGGAAAGGGGGCTCTAAAATGGAACCTCAACCACAGATCTGGGCACATTGATCTTGGCTATCTAAATCTGTGTGCTCATTAAAATAATGTGCCTGCTTCTAAAACCTTGGGATAAATGGATTTTTAGCCCATTTTTTACCTTCTTCTTGCCACGGGGGTCATTTCTTCCAGGAAAATACCCCATACTTGATTATGTGTTAATAGACTGGTGTTGGTCCCGCCTCTGGTCAAGGACATCACTGAGTGCTCGTGAAGTCTTTTAGACACACTGGTCCCACATCTGTTCATAGAAGATACAATAAAGTTAGTACTATATACACACATAAAAATGATATATATAAAAGAAATTAAAAAAATAAATAATATTAAAAACAAGTTACCTATCTCTCCTCGATCTTCTCCAGGAGGCATGGGCATGTCTGGGTCCCTAGAAAATTTGATTCTGACGTAGGGGTAGTCCTCTATATTTGGAATCAGTCCTTCCCACCAGTCAAAAAATGTGTCGTCAAAGGCCTCTATGGTCCTCCCTCCCCCATGTCGTGGAAATAATGTTGCCCATCTACATACTACTGGGAAGGAGGCCACATGCCCCTGCACAGTCTCTCTAGTATTTATACTGGGTACTCTCAAAGAAGAAGAATGAGCATAGAGTAGTACCAAACCCAAAAATTTTGTTACTATGTTCCTGACACTCTGTGAGTTGTCTCTTCATGTATGTGATCATGGTCATACTCCAATCAAAGATATGTTCCTCCTGGCACTGAATAACACAATGCATGTGTTCTTGGGAATCCTGGTGAAGGGCCACGGATCTAGTAATCCACCCAATCATTAGCAAGATCACTTGCAGAGTTCAGATCATGATCTTGTGAATCGGCACCTGAGAACCTAACTTCTCAGTTTCGACCTCATAGTACATTCAGATGTATTCCTCGATGTTAAAAGGCCCAGGTGGGAATGTATGCAGATATAATGGTTCCCCTCTCCTTGATAGGCAAGACAAAAAGTAGATATCCATAGTCGTCAGAGTCAACGAATGTCCCTCTATCATAAATGCCTTTGCATCCGAATGCCAGTAATCAACAAGGGCGTTCAGTAGCCTGGGTTGTGCCCTCATAAAAAGACACTAGAAGAAATTCCATAGCTTGCATTGTTTCAATGAGGCGATGGAAGAAGGGTCCTCTTCGACCAATATGTCGATATCCTCTTGTTCCCTCTCCCTCCAGTCGAAATAGATCCTGTTCCATGACAAATTAAAGGGAAGTTAGCTCTTGCTTTTTAATTTTTTCCAAGATTTTGAGGGTGTACGTGGGATGTTTTGGCCTCAGTTGCGTATGTATGTGGGAAGAGTGTTTTATGCCTGAGTACATACGTAGGTTTTCCTTGGACAACCCGCGTACACGCAGGGCTTCTCTTTTTAGGAGAGTGTGCCCCCCAAAAAACAAAATAAATGCATAAAAGACTAACTGAAATGCAAGAGGGATGCATTTGTACTTACTGTACTTACTTGGTCCAAGCATAAGTTTGTTTCGTCCATTGAAGCTCCCAAAATCAACTTCTTTAGCAAAGGGGATTTTTCTCCTTTTTGGTAATGTTCAATTTGCAATGGTGAAAATGAGCTGTCAGCTTCTATTTATAGGATTTTTTGGCCTTTTTTGCCATTTTTTGACCCCCTTTGTCATTTGTCCTTGATTGATGATCAATTGATTCTGATTCCGAGTTTCTTATTGCATGTTATGTCCTTTGGTTTGGTAACCTTTTGGGGATGGGTCACTTTTGGTATCCTTTGGTAAAAGTCATTTTTTCAACCTTTTGCATATAAGTTAGTATTTCACCTCCATTTTATGCATATCATTGTATTTTCCACTTTGCAATAGGATAGACCCCTCCGAGGTGTAACATAAAACCTTCATTTATTCTATAGAAGTGTCATAATTAGGTGGTAGAGCCTACCTTTACATGGATACCCTAGGTAGATCCTTGTTGCATTTTGGCGTCCATGCTATCAGTAATGACTATAGGCTTGGGAGTCCTTGTTAGTCCTGTCATAATTATGAGATTGAGCCTCATTCATTTGATGCACCATCATTCTTGGCCTCACCCTCGGGACTCCCCAATGAGCATGCTTTGTTGTCTTTCAATCTCTCTTTACAATTCGAAAGCAACATCTGACGAGACAATATTTACGCTTTTCAATATTGTCTAGATTAACTAAGAAAAGTAGCCCCCTGGAGTCTTCTTTAAGCTCTTTTCAAAATCTCTACACATGAAAATATTGCCAAGCAATATTGTTTCCCTTCACGCTCTCCAAACTCAAATTTTAATGCACGTCTGTTCGGCAGTAGTTTACCCATTTTTCGGTTCGGACGATCAATTTCACGAATAAAGGTATGCTCTAGGAGCCTTGGTTCGCTAGAAGAGTATTCTCAGGCATACATTTACCCATTTTTTCGGTCTGAGGGACTAAATCTTTGAAAAAGGAACATTCTCCTTGGTTTTGGTTTATCACCTTTTCCAGGACTTGGTGATTAATTACGAAAAAGGAACCCCCATGGAGTCCATAGTTAAGCTCTTTTCAGACTCCCTAAAATTGAAAAGATCATCGAGTGACCTTATTCCTTCACAATCGTTAAATTGAGCCGGAAGAACATCTACTATTATGAGTTTACCCCTTTTTCCATCCTATAGATTATAGAAGAAAAAGGTACACCTCGGTAGATTCATCTCGTCGGGAGAGTTCTCCTCAGTAACTTTTATACTCTTTTGGGCTAAGGAGACTAAACTCAGAAGAATGTTGTGAGTCCATAGTTAATCTCTTTTCATACACCTTAAAATTAAAAATATTTCCAAGTGATATTGTCTTTTTCACTCTCGTTAAAATGGTTTTGAATAGATGTCTTTTCGATGCAAGTTTACCCCTTTTTAGAACCGACTAGAATATCTCTAAAAAGGGTACTCCCTGGAGTCTTCTTATACGTTTCTTTCGAACTCTCTAAACGTGAAAAAAATATCAATCTTACCTTCTTTGGGATCACTAAAATTGCATTGAAGGGGGTTTTATTGTGTCTTTCTTAATCACATTTGCATCTCTGCGTCTTTGGCCTAATTTTAGCTCCATGTTTCTCTCAATTGAATCTTTGAGGCATGCCTTATATGAAATCCTTGTAGCACTTTGCCTCTGCGACCTGACACCTTGACCCATGGAGGAATTTCCCCCGAGTGTCCTTTTCCTACACATGTCACCTTAATCTGAGCATTAGTATGTTCCTTGCACTTGGAACTAGTATGATTTCTTGTGACACTCATTCTTATTTTGTAACGTAGAATTCTTTTATTCTTTTTCAAGATCTTAAAAATTGAAAAGGACAAAAAAATCAAATATCCCAAAAAGAGGGGACGGCAAATATGTATTCTTTTTTTGGCAACACAAAGATTCTCCCTTGGAAAAAGCACATCCTTTTGTTTGTTTGTCCTCTGTTTGGTTACTCTTCCAAACACATCCTTTTGGAAGACTCCAGGGGGCTACTTTTCTCAGTTTGGTTACTCTTCCAAACACATCCTTTTGGAAGACTCTAGGGGGATACTTTTCTCAGTTTGGTTACTCTTCCAAACACATCCTTTTCGATATTGTCTAGATTAACTGAGAAAAGTAGCTACTTTTGTCCTCCTCCATTTGGTTACTCTTCCAAACACATGGAGAGTTTGTGTTGCCTCCTGCATCGTAAACTTATGTCAATGCCATGTTGCTTGAGTATGATCATATTTTGTGCTTTTTCCCAAGGGAATATTCACCCAACATGAGTCGGACTTTATGCAGTTTGTCTCTTGACCTCATGAGTCGGCCATCTCGAGAGTCCAGTCAAGTCCTAATTCAAAATCGACGAAGTTCTCTACCTGATCACTGAGATGCTCATGTATTTTCCTGGCAAGTCATCGAATACCTCAAGGTAGTGAATTCATAAAATCCTATTGTACTCCTAACTAAGTTTTGAATATCTTAGATTTGTTTCTCGAGCTCTAAAGGCCTCATCTCCATCCATCGGGCATCATTATCTTCTCGAAGATGGATACTCTACTTGTATATCTTCGACTAATTTTGAGATGTAGATCTGATGTGTATTTCTCATGGATACACTTTATGTAGTTATATGACATGGATTTGCAATGTATTTGATTGGAAGCCATGATTTATTTTATCCCAAGCATGGGTATGCCCACCTTGGAGAGACAATTGTTGTTTTGCAGATGGCACCTCCCAAACTTTGGTCTCGGGCTCACTTGATCTCATACATTGGTGAAGATATTGTAATGTATTTCGACCATCAATTTCTCTTCTGACCTCACACATTAGGGGGAATTTGTTATATCCCTAAAATTCTCTACTCCTGCATACATGACCTTAGTCCTCTTACTTGCATATTTTTCCAAAGCACTGTTGAGAAGCTCTTCTTAAAAAACCATTTTTTGGAATATTTACATGCCCTGCACCATTACATCCCGTGTACATATGCTTGTTTCACCACAACAACTCATGTACATATGCATGTTGCACCATTATAGCCTGCGTATACTTTCAAAAGTTGAAAAAAACAAAAATTTGCAAGGAATTCATTGAAATTCACGAGCTATTGGAGGTTTCCCAACTAATCCAATCATTATAGTCCGTCACCCAACCGAATAACCATCCTTTTGGAATATAAAAGGAGGTGTTAGGGTCTCATTTCCAACATAAGAATAAGAATAGTGAAACTCTACTCGATTTCACTTGCCCTCCTTTCCCAAGATATTGTTGTCTTTTGTGAGAAATTTCTTGAGCATTCCCTCATTAGCCCCTTCTTCATCCATTTAACCCATTCCCTTCCATATAAGAGATCAAAAGGTTGAGAGAAGAATTTCATACAAGGTGCACTTGGAACATGGTGAAGATGAGCCCGCACCAGGTTCGTGGAATGGTGCTCAACTTAGATTGTAAAGGTATAATCTTTGTGTCATGAATAAAAGAATTACATTTTCCTGTCCCAAATGATGGTGTCTTGAATACTTTTATTGATTTATGCTTGAAATTCTAACATCTAACCCTAACTTTTATATTGAATAACATGCTTGTATTTCTTTGTTTTTCAATCTTTGGATGCAGGTCATCCTTGGGAGGAGACGTTCAGTCAGTGGAACTTCCAAGTGCAAGGAGATGATCACCAGACGTGGTATTAGAGGTATAGTTACCCGATCTCCTTTCTTTTTTATTTCTGTATATTAGTGTTGGTATGTTTGGGGTAGTATTGATAATTAATTATCTTTAAGACATTTATTTGCTCTGCCTACATTCTAAACCCTGGTGTAGTTAAAGGGGGGTTATTTCCCGCTAGCATTGAGGGTTTTGTTCCTTTTTTTATTTGTTGATAGATATCAGAGCCTTAGCAGAATTTTCTATTTTGGTGGGTTGATCAGATGTGTTAGGCTTCCCCCCCTTCTTTTTTGACCTTAGTTTGTATTTATTTGAATTTTCATTAACTTTTTCCCCTTTACTCAATTCATTTAATTGGTTGTCCATAAGAAACCCTTCATATGCAGATTGAGTTGAATGAGGGGATGGAGAGGTGTCACCAAGGCAATGTATTTCTAGATCAGTTCCTTCATCCTCTCCTACTTCATCAACAACCATGTTATTTTGGAGAGGGGCTTGGACTTTTTTATCATCCCTATCCTTATTTCTTTGATCTCTTTGAAGGACTTGAGGGGAATTATTTGGTCTTCTGAAATTTCCTTTGTTATCATCATTCTGTGTGTTTCTATAATTCTGTTTTCC
The DNA here is from genome assembly GCA_032191745.1 of Picea mariana. Classification (NCBI taxonomy): domain Eukaryota; kingdom Viridiplantae; phylum Streptophyta; class Pinopsida; order Pinales; family Pinaceae; genus Picea; species Picea mariana. The sequence goes on along the minus strand of JASDQU011029806.1, from coordinate 45,782 downwards.
TTCAAGTTTCATCTTTTCCATTTTAGTAGAAAGTGATTTTACAAATTTTGTTAGTTCATCAACTTGAGGATTTACACTAGAGGAATCAGAGGTTGAAGCTTCATCCCTATGTTTTCTCCTATATCTATCATATTTTCCCCTAATCTTTTCAGCTACCAATATGCTATATTCTACCTCCAAGGCTGCATATTGTATATGAGCTAGAGAGGTAGATCTTCTTTCTCTCAACAGGAGGAAAAACACAGGGTCAAAATCATTAGCATAGGTGATCTTGGCAGAAGTTTTTGTACTCTTAATTTTAGTGGGTATTTTGTTATACATGTTATTAAATATTTTCAAGAATTCTGAAATAGATTCCCCTTCCTTCCTCTTGAGTGACCCAAACTCTGTAATGTAATATAGGAAATCTTTTTTATCCCCCGAATTCCTCAGAAAGGCATCATTCAAAGCTTCAAATCTAGCAATATATCTAGGTGTTAAAACCCTAAACCATTTCCTAGCCTCACCATCAATTCTCTATCCAAAAACCCTCATCCATTCATCTTCATTCTCAATATTAATATTGTCAGCATAGCTATAAAAGGTTGCAAGTTGTTCTTCTATAGTTAAGTCCTCCTCCCCTGTAAAGTTGGGAATGTACTTAAGGTAGTCTTCAACTAGGAGAGCATTCATAGGCTGAGGTAACACAAGATGGGCATACCCAATAGCTACTATGGAATCCATCTTATTTCTAGTAAGTTTAGCACCTACCATTGGATTATAAACTGTAGGAGAGCAAGGAGGATATGGAGTCTTGACTGATACACCTACAACTTTGATTATATGTAGCTTTGGAGAAGGAGGAAGGTTGGATCAAGAGATTTTAGTTTTCACAGGGAGAGGTTGAGTCTTGGAAGAATATGGTGTAGGTTTCTAGGGAACTAAGGTTTCCTCCTCTTTAGTCACAACAATTTTAATAGAAGGAGGAGTAGGAGAGCCCAAGGTAGGAAAACATTCTAACCTATGGAGTCTAAACCATCTTGCAACATCAGGAGAGGCAAGGACTTAAAAACTTTCTTATTTCAAATTGGGAGTAAAAGAAGATTATTCAATAGGGAAATCTTCAAAATCCAAATTTCTAGAAATTTCAACAAAGGGTAGAAGAGGAGAACTAGATATAGCTACTAGTGTATTAAAAGTGGAATCAGGAAAATGACCAGAATCACCTGATACAGCAGCTGAAAAGCCTTATTGAAAAGATTTTCCCTTCTTGATAATATTCTCTGGTTCAGATCTAGGTGTAGCCAGAGGTAGATGTGGAGTAGACCTCGTCTGTCTGCCTTAGGGAGCCAGAACTGAAACAGTGGAGTCGTCAGGTGCAAGCTGCAATCTTTAATGTATTTATTTCTAATTCACCTTCAGAATCAATATTTCTTCGTCGTTCAATCCCAAGGAAATGTTTTAAATCTATTCCCCTATAATGACGCCAAGATTTTAGCATTGAGAGTCACCCTCATATTTCTAGAAGATAAGCCCAGTACCCATCAAATAGGTTTTTAATGGTAATTTTAAGATAGAGTGTCAAATGGACAAAACTTAGCATAACAATGTCCAAACACATAAATTTATGGGCAAGAATGTATAAGCAAGTGAGGTCTTGGATAACTTTAGTCAGTGATTGAAATATAAGTGTGGGTAGATGGAAGAATTAATGAGAAGGATAAATAAGTCTACTATAAGCATCAGGACTTACTAGTAGATAAGTGAAGAAAAAACTCATACATAAGAACTTCTTGATCTAAACCTTAAAACACTGATAACAATTACATCAACATCATAATCAAACATACATTTCAACAAAGATATAATATCTCAATTTAATCATTCAATAATGAGAAACTAAAGTAAGAAAGAAGTAAGATAATGAAAAGGAAGATGACTTCTATTAACCAAAATGTCTCAGATCTCATACATAAAACCAGAGTATGGCTCTATCTTATCAAAACATTACAAAAAGGAATCTATGCTCAACCATTCAAACCCAAACATGTCATTCTAATGCTCTATTTATAGTATAAACAATGAGTGACATCATACAACTCGAGTTGGATCCTCTAACCTAGGATTCTCCCACTTAAATTGAAAATATTACATCTATACAAGTGGAAACAAAAAACTGCTAAAAAAAGGGAAGATGTTGGCAACAACTCTAACATTGTAATCTTTGCATAATGAGTTGTTCCTTGGGAACATATCCCTTACTTCCATGTGTCCACCAGCTCCAAATGATCTCAAATAATTTATGCTAAGCTCCATCTGCCACCTGGTGATCATTGATTCCCTCAAAACCCATCAAAAATGGAATTTGCGGTGAACCCTAAAATGTTGACTATATCATCCAGTTCATAGCATATTTTGTAGTGAATTCTATAGCACCCACCTATGTAGACTATGTTGCAGCAAATTCGGTAGTGACCTACAATTTATGTCTGACTAGGTGATTTCACAACATATTTTTCGCGACTATGCAGTTTCTGTGTGTGTAAATGATTTCACAACTGTAATATACCAGATATAAAAAGTATGCAGAACAGAAATGAAATGCTAGTAATGGAAGAATAACAGTAATATAACTAGAACAATCACCACAATAGCATTGAAATGATATAAGAATAACAACAAAAATAACACTTTGATACTGAAAGCAATGTTCATGGGCCTCTTTGATGGGGAAACCTCCAATTGAGCAGAGATCTATTACAATAATATCCAAGATAGGGTTCTCATACCCTCGAATCCTATTTATACTAAATATGTCTATCAAAAGAAGCATCTAGAGGAAGATCCTTCTAGAAGCGGAAGCTTCTATTAAGTTTTCTTACATCTTCCTTATTCTATTTTATTGAAAGGCCTTATTAATATTGACCTTTATTACATCTGAATATATTATTCTACCTATGTGCAGGTTAGGACCCTAACATGCTCGCCCCCTTGAAAACAACCTTGTCCTCAAGGCATGAGATGTGGAAATTGCTGCAAAATGGTAGTTGGTTCCCAAGTGGCATTTGTTGGAGTTGTATCTTTCCACTGGATTGGCACTTCCTTGATGGTTCTCTGATGTAGGTGACGCTCACGTTGGTCCAAAACTGCTTGTGGTTGTATCCAAATGGATCCTTCTTTAGCTAACTTAGGAAGGTTGGTTTGACTTTGGAAATTAGCTCCAATCACCTTCTTTAAGCATGAAACATGAAAAACGGGATGTAGCTTCGAATGACTGGGCAAAGCTAACTGATAGGATACTTGTCCCACACTCTTGAGAATGGTATAAGGACCATAAAATTTGGGTGCTAGCTTCTAACGATGCTCGGACTTGAGGGAAGTTTTCTTGTAAGGTTGCAATCGAAGAAACACCTCATCCCCTTCTGCAAATTGACGTTTAGAGTGAACTTGATCTGCTTTTCATGCGATTATGTGCCACGACAAAATTCTCTTTGAGGGTACGAAGAATATCCTCTCGAACTATAAGTTTTTGGTCCACCGCCTAGACCTTTGAGGCACCAGGTAAGTATGAGAGAACTAAAGGTGTCTTCTATCCATATACCTCTTCAAAAGGAGTCATGTGTGTAGCTATATAGTATGAAGTGTTGTACTACCATTCAGCTAGGGGTAACCATTGAGCCCACTGATTTTTATTTTTCAAGGCAAAACACCTCAAATATGTTTCCAAACACTTGTTGACAATTTTCGTTTGACCATCAGTCTGGGGATGATAAGTTGTGCTGAGATGTAATTGGGTGCCTTGTAGCTTGAACAGTTCCTGCCAAAAATTGCTTGTGAAAGTGGGGTCACGATCAGAAGTAATAGAGTGCGGCATGCCATGAATCTTGAAGACCTGATCCATGAAAATTTGAGCCATTGTGGATGTTGTAAACGGGTGTTGAAGAGCACATAAATGAGCATACTTGGAAAGGCGATCAACAACCACCATGATGACGGATTTATTTCCCGATTTGGGTAAGACGGTAATAAAATCCATATAGATATCCTTCCAAATAGCATATGGAATTAGAAACGGTTGTAGTGTGCCTGGAGATTTGACTATTTCTCCCTTGTTTTGTTGACACACATCACATTCAGTGGAAAAATTATGAATGTCCTATTTCATACCATCCCAGAAAAAAGAACATTTGACCCTATCAGATATTTTGGTGAACCCAGAGTGTCACGCTATGGGTGTAGCATGAAGCTCAGAAAGTACCATGGATTTAAGATTTGATTGTTTACTTAAATACAAACGGCCTTTGTATTGATGCTCATCATGGAGCCAAGAGTACCCTAGGGAAGCTGGAGCACTGGACTGCAATTGTTGGATCAGATGTGAACTTTTGGGATCTTGTAGCCATTCCTAGCAAACGGCTTGGAGCCATTCTGGTACAATCAAGGAAAGAGAAAAAAGGGATCCTTCATCTTCATATTTTCGAGAAAGTGCATCTGCAACCACATTGTCTTTTTCTTTATTGTAAATTATCTCATAATCATATCCAAAGAGCTTAGTCACCCATTTTTGTTGCTTCGAGTAGGAAATATGTTATTCTAGAAAATACTTGAGGATTTTATGGTCTGTCTTAATTTGGAAAAGTTGCCCCAATAGATAAGGGCGCCATAGATCAATGTCATGCAAAAAAGCCAACATTTCCTTTTCATAGATTGATTTTCCCAGATTTCTTTTAGATAGTTTCTTACTGGTAAAGGCCAAAGTTCGACCCTCTTGCATAAGGATAGCACCAATTCCTTTGCTTGAGGCATCACATTCCAACACAAAGGTCTTTCTGAAATCTAGAAGGGTGAGGACTGGAGTGGTGCACATGGCCATCTTCAATGTTTGAAAAACTTGTTTAGTGGCTGGAGTCCAAGTGAAAGAGTTCTTTTTTAGGAGAGAAGTGAGAGGTGTTGCAATCTTTCCATAATTCTTAAAAAACTTGCGATAATACCCTGTTAAGCCCAGAAATCCATGCAATATTTTGAGAGTCTTTGGGTGAGTCTAGTATTTCATATCTTCAATGTTTTTAGGATCCACCCTGGCGCCATCCTTTCCAACCATATGACCCAAGTATTCTACTTCTCAGGCACCAAAATCACATTTAGACTGTTTTAGGAAAAGTTGGTGCTGAGAGAGTAGATGGAGAACTCGATCCACATGAGCAAGATGGTATGTCCAGGTTTTTCTATAGATGAGGATATCATCAAAGAAAACTAAGACAAAATGATGGAGAAAAGGATGGAAGACATGATTCATGAGGCTTTGGAAGGTGGAGGGGGTATTACACAAGCCAAAGGGCATGACCAAAAACTCATAGTGGCCCTCATGAGTTATAAAGGTAGTCTTGGGAATGTCTGCCTCTTTCATATGTATTTGGTGGTAGCTTGAATGAAGATCAATTTTAGTAAAGAATTGGGTGCCACTCAATTCATCTAGGAGGTCATCAATGACAGGAATGGGAAATTTGTCTTTAATGGTAAGTTTGTTGAGGGCATGGAAGTCAAGATACATTCGCCAAGAACCTTCTTTCTTCAGGACCATAACCACAGGAGAAGAGTACGGGCTTGTACTAGGGCGGATAACACTTGCATTAAGGAGTTCCTTGACCATTTTCTCAATTTCATTTTTTTGGGAAAAGGGGTGATGATACAGACGGATATTGGGAGGACGCCTTCTGGGTACAAGGGGAATGGAATGATTGTGAACACCACGAGAAAGAGGGATTCCTTTGGGAGTTTAAAATACCACTTAATGTTTAGAAAGGATGTCTTGGAGGTCTTGCGGCACTAAGGGTGTCTTTGTTACTTGTATGTTATGGAGTTGGGCAATAACACCAGAATGACCTTTTTTGAGCAACGTTTCCATGCGATGGGAACTAATGATCTCATGTGAACTGGCTATGATGCCTTGGAATTTATATTGGTGACCCTCCTGGTTGAATTGCATGGTTAATTTCGGACCCAATTCCCTTAGCCAATCTAAACCCAACATGATGTCACAACTGCCCATGTCGATAGCAAACATATGAGATTTCAGGGGGTAGTCACCAATTTGGAGATGCACATTTTCACAATGCCCTCCACATTTCATGGAACGACCATTGGCAATCATGATTTGGAAATTATTGATGGCATGGATGTAGCAATGATTTTCTTGGGCAATGCAGCAATGAATAAAATTATGGGTGTTGCCACTAGCAACCAGAATGATGACCTTCTGATGCTTGATGTAACCGATTAGCTTGAGGGTTTGGGGAGTGAAGAAGCCAGTGAGAGAATTGAGGGAAATGACCAGTTCTACTTCGGGAGGGTCTAAGGGATGGGTTATGTTAGTGGTTTCAGGTGACTCAGACACAAGGGGAGTTTCAACATCCTCTTCCAAAATATCTTTGTAGATGGCCATAAAAATATTTTGTTCCTTACACTTGTGGCCTGGGAAATATTTGTCATCACAATTATAACAAAGGCCTTTGAGTTGGTGTTCAACCATTTCATCTCTGGTCAATTTTTGGATCTTTAGTGGAGCAGAGGGAGTAGTGGGATTTACTGGTTTAGGGTGAGGAATAAAGGAGGGTTTTCGATTTTGAGAAGATACAACCTGTTGTTCTTCTTTAGATTTTTTAGTAGCCTCCACCCAAATCTGAGGTCGAGCCATGAGGACATGGGCCTAAATATCATCCTTGAGGCCACTGATAAAACACTCTCGAAAAAAGGCATCAGACATGCCCTCTATCCAAAAATCCAGGCAGTCAAAGGAAGCTATAAAGTCTTCCATTGTTCCTGATTGCCTCAACTTTGTCAAATGACCCAAATGGTTGGTGTCAATGTCAAAGCATTCATAAAGCTTTGTCACAAAGTGTGTCCAAGCAATATACCCTTGACGAGAAGTTTTTATCCATTGCCACCATTGCCAACGTTCTTGATCTAGATGGAGAACACCATATCGGAGTTTGGCCAAGTCATCTGTAATGTCGTATAAAGAGAAATAATGTTCCATTTGGGTTACCCAATTAGTGGGGTCTGAGCCATCAAACTTGGTCACATCCACCCATGGAAGGCAGAGGTCACGTTGAAAGTGATGGCGCTGAAAGTTATGGGAATGAGAGGAATGTTCACTATCAGTATGTGGAGGGCAGTTAGAGGAAGGGTTATATGTAGGGATATGAAGATTTTTGCAGAGTGACGAAAAGATAGATTCAATATGGGTGGTCAGGTCTTGTTTGATTTCCTCCATTGAGGATTGCATGGTTGTATTGATGGTGGCAACATTGGCACTGAGTTGTTTCACTTCTTGTTGGGTCTCGATGAGATTATATTGCAAGGTATTGAAGTGATCTTCCAAGTATTGGCTATGGGTATGGGCCATGAGGACGAGGGAATCGAAAAAGGGTGGGTCGGGTCAAAAAAATTTGTTGAAAAATGATATGTATGAAGGTGATAATGGATAAGAGATGAATCCAATGGAATAGTTCTCAAATAATGGTGAAAAATTTTCCAGTTTTTGGGTGAGACTATCTGTTCATCTTGGTTACTTCTTTCTTGGTGCATTAGCCTCTCTTGGCTATTGGATTTCTACCAGGATTCTTTTCTCTGTCAAGGTCAAGGTGCTCAGAGGGTGGCTTCGACCTAGGGTTGGGTGACAAGGGCATTGTCAATGGTAAAACTAGTACAATCTTTTATATTCTAGCAGGTTATGGGCCCACACCTCCTTCATTCATTCTAAATGCTGGAAGGAAGCATAGTCGCTAGGATATTGAGATCATTGATGAACTACCGCTAGGGTTACTAGAAAGAGAAGCTTCCAAAGACACTGCCTCTAGGGTTACTAGCAGAAGTAGTTGCAAAAACCCTAATCTCAAATCTGACAACTTGGGATGGAGCATCTCACTCAAAAAGAAGGTATTCAGATGTGCCCTAACTCAGTGCACCTTTTGTCTCTCTCAGAATATAGAAACGATGAAGTTGAAGTTTTGGATCAAGGCATGACTAGTTACCAATCAACCGAAGACATGAGTGAAACGATCAGTCTTTTACACTACTCAACACTTACTGGAACAATTGAATATGACATGTGGATAATCGATAGTGGGGCTTCTAGGCACATGACGGGAGATCAAGATAGACTCTCAAATATAAATGAGAAGAAGACCTCATACAAGGTAGAGCTTGGAGACAAAACCACTTACCCCATGGAAGGATTTGGACAAGCCTCGATTAAAATGAAAACATGTAACTATGTTCACTTAAGCAATGTTTTATATGTACCTGGTTTAGAAAAGAATCTTGCATCGATATCTTGCCTAGAAGACAAGGGAAACAGAATAACTTTCGTGGATGGAAATGTGTTATCATGGCATAAAGACTCCAGCATAGAGAATGCTAGGGTTATTGGAAGTCATGAAGGAAATATGTATAGACTACTAGAACAAAATGAAGAACCTCTTGTACACAACGAAGTCAACCCCAATGAAATTTGGCACAGAAGGTACACTAACATTAAATATCAAGCATTACCCTTTCTCAAAAGGATGGTTGAAGGAATACTAGAGTTGCAGTCTACACATGAAGGAATCTACAAAGGATGTGCTCTTGGGAAGAATATCAAGAAACCATTCCCAAGCAGCAACAATAGATTTAAGGAGATTCTAGATCTGATACACTCATATGTTTGCAATACGATGCCAGTAAAATCTCTAGGAGGATATTCTTACTACGTAATCTTCATATATGACTATTCAACAAAGACTTGGTTATATCTACTCAAGACAAAAGATGAAGTATTCAGCAAGTTTCAAGAGTTCAAAGCAGAAATAGAAAATCTCACAAATAAGAAGATCAAGAAGCTAAGAACCGATAATGGTGGAGAATACACATCAAAGGAATTCGTTGCATTCTGAAAATCGGCAGGGATTAGGAGGGAGCTGATTGTTCCTCGTAATCCTCAAAAAAATGGTGTAGCATAAAGAAAGAACAAATCTATTGAAGAAACCGTAAAATCCTTACTAAATGATCAAGGTCTATCCATGTTCTTATGGGGAGAAGCAGCAATGACAACAATATATGTGTAGAACAGAATTCCTCATCGTATATTGAAGGACATGACACCAAAAGAATCTTTCTCAGGTAAGAAACCTAATGTGGAAAATCTAAGAATATTTGGATGTCCTGTTTACTCTCACATTCCCAAGGACAAGAGGAATAAACTAGAACCTTCGGGAAAGAAAGGGATATTTGTGGGATAAAGTGATTCATACAAAGCTTATAGAATATATATTCCAGAACAACACAAGATCAAAGTCAACAGAGACGTAACATTCAATGATAAGATGGCCTTCAAGAAATCCATAGAAGAAACTATAGAAGAATAAGAGATTGAAGAACTTAACGAAGAAAGCACAGCAAACGAAAATGATGAAAAGGAACTACCTGATCATCCTATGGATCCATGTGAAAACATTGATTCAGATATCATACCTAAGACCAAGAAAACACCAGCTTGGATTGAATCTACCTTACAAGATGCAGAAAGACTCAAGGTTCCAGAAGGAACATTCAGAAAGAGTAAAAGACCTAAAATATTCTCAAGTTATGCAACATACATGACTAAGCTTCTAGATGAAGAACCTACCACATTTGAAGAATCCATTCAAAAGGGACAATGGAAAGAAGCTATGATGGAAGAGTATCAATCCATTATGAAAAATGAGATATGGGAAATCGTACCAAGACCTAAAGAAAAATTGGTGGTAACTTCAAAATGGGTGTACAAGATCAAACATGCAGCAGACGGAAGCATGGATAAGTACAATGAAAGATTCATAGCTAGAGGGTTCTCCCAGAAGGAGGGATAAGATTATGATGAGATGTTTTCTCCGGTGGCCAGATATACTTCCATCAAAGCTATCATATATCTTGTCACTTCCATGGGATGGAACTTACATCATATGGATGTAAAGACAGCTTTCCTCAATGGAGCTATTGAGGATGAAGTATATATTGAACAACCTTAAGGGTTTGAGGAACATTTCAGAGACACTCACGTTTGCAGATTAAAGAAATCTCTATATGGACTCAAGCAAGCTCCAAGGGTTGGGTATGCCAGAATGGACAACTATATAACAAAACTTGGTTTCTCCAAGAATCATGCAGATACAAACCTCTACTATAAAGTCGTGGACAATGCACCTGTAATCCTACTACTATATGTTGATGATCTATTCATAACAGGTGAAGAGTCTCTCATCACCCAGTGCAAGAAGGAATTAGCTTCTGAATTTGATATGAAATATCCAATTCTCATGCATTATTACTTGGGACTAGAAGTATGGAAGAAGCATGGTGAAGTATTCCTTGGACAAGGAAAGTACGCAATAAAGATCCTTCAGAAATTTGGAATGATGGATTTCAAGTCCATGGAAAATCCTATGAATGCGGATATAAGAAAAGTGAAAGATCCATATTCTGATCTAGTAGACCCATCTCTATATCGACAACCAATTGGGTCATTGATGTATTTGGTAAATACTTGACCAGACATTTTCTTTGTCGTAAATACACTAAACCAGTTCCAAGTGGAACCAAGACATGAACATTGGATAGCTGCAAAGCATGTATTAAGATATATTCATGGGACAATAAACTATGGCTTGAGATATACCGCATCCAGTGATATCCAACTTCATGGATTCACAGACTCTGATTGGGCAGGAAGTGTAGAAGACAGAAAGAGCACTTTAGGTATGTGTTTCATCTTGGGCTCTGCTATGATATCTTGGGGCAGTAGGAAACAAAAGTATGTCACACTTAGCACAACAGAAGCGGAGTATATGGCAGCATGTGAAGCATGCACATAAGCAATATGGTTAAGGAAGTTAATGTCCAATTTATTTGATCAGATTCCATAATCGACCATAATATATTGTGATAATCAGAGTTGTATAAGATTATCAAAACATCACATGTTTCATGAAAGGTCGAAACACATTGAGATCAAATACTACTTTATTCGAGATAAAGTCCAGGAAGGAGAGGTAAAATCTCGAGTATATCCCCACTGATGAGTAGACAGCAGATATCCTGGCAAAACCTCTATCCATAATAAAGTTTGCATATTTCCGAGAGTATATGGGGATCATGGAAATAACTCCCTTAGTTGAAAGGGAAGAAATGACTCTCCAGGTTGGGAGGGAGCACTGAAAATATTATTGAAAACTTTTATTTTATGATTGAAAAATAGTCTAGCTTGGACAAGATTCTTTCCTGTTCGGAAAGTGGATTGAGATTTCTGACGGACAACGATTTCCCATTGAGGTTAACATGGGAAATGGTCCAGATTGTTAATGTATCATAGACAACGACTTCCCATTGTGGTTAACATGGGGAGTGTCTAGGGAATTCTCTCTTCTTGAGGGTTACTCGCCGGAAAGTGATTTCTCATTGTGGTTAACATGAGAAATGGTCTATTTTGGAGGTTGATACAATACAGTCTTTTCCTCTTGTGGTTAATAGAGGAAATGGTTTGGACAGTCATTCCTTAGGGTTTATACATTCTCTCCAGGGTGCACTTTGATTAGTGTAGGAAGAATGGCCCGAGGTGGGGAATGGTTCAAGCTCAGCAATTAGGGATAGACATTCCTTAGGGAATATTCATTCTCTCTAGGTTACTATTTGTTTAGTGTTAGAGGAATGGTCTAGTCTCAGAAATCAGAAATAATCATTCTTCCTTGTTTGAGAAGAATAGGGTAGATATCCCATTGTCAATGTTCTATACTGAGGGAAAATATTCTTTCAGATCTCACAGATGTGAGTGAAAGATTGGCCCAGATGGTTCAGTTTATTTTAACAATATGTTTTGTGCAGGTTGTCATCAGATGATTGTTATGGATACTAAGAGATATACTATTGTGGTGGATATGTTCCACTATTTGTGACTATGTGTCACGGTTTGAGTAGTTGTGTACTACCGTGGATAGACACAGTTGTGTTCTATAAATTGATAGTGTACCACTTGTCATAGGATATTATCCAGTTGAATAATAATGACAGTGCTCGTGATGCTACCAGTTGAATGGTCTATTTGTGCTCAAGACCATACCTCCCTAGCTAGGAGGGAGTGTTGATATTATGGTAGCTTCGAGAGGTATGAACCTCTATTGTGACCTTTGATGAGATTAGAATGTTCTGGAAGGAAGTAAAGAAATGAAGGAAACCCTAGACAAGATGTCGGCTGCAGAAATATAATTAATATGAATTAATTAGTACCCAGAAGGAGAAGTCAGCTTAGGAAAGCCTGTCAGAATTACTATAAATACAGGGCACCAGTATCTCATTATTCACACTTCTCAGAATTGCAGAGAGCAGTTTATGCACACTGCAGTCCAGTATTTTTGTGCGCAAGTCTTGGGGAAGGTACTGCGCTAGTTTTTGGGTGAGACTATCTGTTCATCTTGCTTACTTCTTGCTTGGTGCATTAGCCTCTCTTGGCTATTAGATTTCTACCAGGATTCTTTTTTCTGTCAAGGTCAAGGTGCTCGGAGGGTGGTTTCAGCCTATGGTTGGGTGACAATGGTATTGTCAATGGTAAAACGAGTACAATCTTTTATATTCTAACATTGGCAACTCGAACACAGTTGCACAACAATAGATCTTGTCTGTTTTAATTTTTTTATGTTTCTGTCCCCAAGGGTTAGGTATTCAAGGGTTCTACAGAAAATGGTTTGCCCTGTGTTATAGCTCTCTCATATACGTGTGGGGTCCAACAGTAGTACTTGGCCCAATATCTCAGGGAAATAACTAAGGAGGATATGTTGGATTACTGAGAGGGGGGGTGAATCAATAATAGACAAATTTAATCCTTTTTTAACCATATAATCCAAATGTTATATCAATGAAGCATTATCATCCAATAACTACAGATTAAATAATAAATGAACAAATGAACAAACATACACATACACAGTACACCATTGTTTTACATGGAAACCCAAATCGGGAGAAAAACCACGGAATGCTTTTTCTTATATGTCTTGAAGAATTACATTCATTGGAAGCACCAACTTCCTTTGTTTTCCATCTACAACTAGAAGGAGGCTCCAACCCCCTAGTTTCTCAGGCTACAACCTGAGGG
>JASDQU011029806.1:13054-29411 GCA_032191745.1 Picea mariana | reverse complement strand
CTTGCTGGCTTCTTCAAAACAGTTTGGTTCAATTGTAGATAAGAGTGCTAGGTGTGTTTGTTCTGGTGAACGTATTTTTCTTCTAGTCTCAAATCCTGCATCTTTGTTTCCAATAATCTGATCTGAAGGATGATTCTTCCGTACTCATTTTCTAGGTGTATTTGGAGATACTTTATGAACTTGCTCTTATGCTTCTGTCAGATTCTCTTCATCTTCATCTTCCTCTTCTACTTATTTTTCTTCTTCTTCTTCGAAAATTTGTTCCATTGATTTGTTTTCTTCTTCCTTTGATTCTGGTCTGCATGTTTCATCAATTGTTACGTTGATGCTTTCCACAACTTTGTTCAATATTAGATTGTAAAACTTGTATGATTTCCTTGTACTTGAGTAACCAACAAGTATTCCTTTGTCCACACGAGATTCAAACTTTCCCATTCTGACATATTCTCTTTTGATGTAGCATTTTCTTCCAAAAACTCTGAAGTGCTTCACATTTGTTGGTCTTCCTTTCAATAGCTCGTAGGGAGTTTTATCAATGTTGTTTCTAAGAATTACTCTGTTTTGAATGTGAATTGTTGTATGCATTGCCTGTGTCCAAAATATATCTGTCAATTTGGAATCCATTAGCATTGTTCGATCCATTTCTTGTACTGTCATGTTCTTTCTTTCAACAACTCCATTATGTTGAGGTGTCCTAGCAACGGAGAATTGTCTTTTTATTCCATGACTGCTATAGTAGTCCATAACTTCCTTTGAAGTGAACTCTCCTTCATTATCAGATCTCAAACATTTGATTCTTGAATCCATCTCATTTTCAACCATTTCCTTGTAGATCTTGAAGTTTTCAAAAGCTTCTGACTTGTTCTTGAGAAAGCAAACTGCAGTCATTCTTGTATAATCATCAACTAATAACATAAAGTATTTTTTACCTTTTAATCCCTTTGTTGTAGTTGGTCCTACTAGATCAGTGTGCACAATTTCCAGTGGTCTTGTTGTTGAATATTCATTTGATTTGAACCTGGTCTTTGTTTGTTTTCCTTGTTGACAATGCTTGCATAAAGTGTTGGTTGGTTTCGTGATCTGGGGCATTTCTATGATTGCTTCTCTTTTGCTAACTTTGACAAGGTTATAAAAATGCATGTGACCCATTCTTCTATGCCATAGCCAACTTTCATCTTCCTTTCCTACACAACACTTTTCATTTCCAATTTCACTTAACACATATATGTTGTTTGAAGTTCTTGCAGTTGTACCGACCAATTTCCCTAAACCTTATTTTCTTATCTCACACTTTTCTGAATCGAAAGTAATGTTATGACCTTGGTCACACATTTGACTCACACTTAGAAGATTATGTTTAATATCTTCTACCAGTAGAACATTTTGTGCATTTTCATTCTTGTTCCCAATTTGGATTGTGCCTTCTCCAATGATTTTGGATGAATTATCATTTCCAAAGGAGACTGATCCATTTTTTTCTTTTCGTAATGTAAGAAATTTGTCTTTATCACATGTCATGTGTTTTGAACATCCATTGTCAACATACCAACCATGTTTCTTCTGCTTAGCTTGTAGAGTGACTATGCATTCTTCATTGTTATACTGATCTTGCTTTATTATCCATGTCATTTTCTGAGGTTCTTGTCTGTGACCGTTGTTATTTTGTTGAGGTTCTTTAGGAGGGAATGTCATTCTACAATCCTTGGCCAGGTGTCCAAAATTGTTACATTTGTAACATTCCACTTCAGTGCTCAAAGATTCAAACCTGTTGTAACTTCTTCTTTGTGTGTCACTAGGTCTCCTTGAATAATCCCTTTGTGTATAACTCTCGAAGTTGTTACTGTTCCTGTTGTTAGCTTTGTAATTCACATCTCTATGTCCAAAATTATTACATGCATAACATAAACCAAAAAATATAGTTTGATACCTGGGAGTTGAAGATCTTCTGAAAGGAGGTGCTCTTATGAATCCTTCTTCTTCTTGAGGCCTATCTGTCTGATGTTGATTGATTATGAAATCTGAATCTTCTTGGTGGAGGAGTGTCCATGTAATCTTCATTGTATATCTTCCTATCCTCTTTGATTGTTTCTGCATAGCTCTTTGGATTTTTTTCTTGCTCTATTGTTTTGGAACTTGATCCCTTTTCTATTTGATTGTATCCAAGTATGGACTTGTCAAGATGAGATTTTTGACTGCTAATAATGACATCCAGAACTTTTGAGCTATTCTGCATATTTTTCTTTTGAATATCCTTTCTTAGTGTGACAACCTCTGCTTCCAAATTTACAATGATATTTTCATTTTCTTCTAGTTGTTATTTGAGTGCTTCTTCAATTATTTTATCTTCTTCTATTTGAACCTTCAATTTTGTGATCATTTGTTCTAGTTCTCGAGTGCCCTTTTTCTTGTCTAGTTCTTCTTGTAGTTTCTTGTTTTTCTTCTTTTCTCTTCTGATAACTTCTATGGCACACATTAATTCTTCTTGATAGTCAACTTCTGCCTCTTCAATTTCTTCTTCGACTTCTTCGCATTCTTCTTCGACTTCTTCATATTCTTTTTCGGAGTCTTCTTTGTCAGATTCTTTTACTACCATTAATAGAACTCTTCATGTCTCATTGTCACTGACTTCATCTTCATCTGATGATGAGATGTCTTCTTTGGTGTATAAGCTTTTCTTGAAAACTTTCTTTGTAGTTATTTTGTCTTTATATGTGTGTTTTCCTTTTGAGTAACCTTCATCATTTCTCTTTTTCTTATGAGGATATTTGTTAGAAAAATGACCAATACCATCACAATTAAAACAAATGAAAGGGATCTTACCTCTATACCTACCGTTGGTTCCATTGTTCAATCTTTTGACGAAGTTGGCCACTTCTTCATCATCTTATGAGGTGTCACTGTTGCTACTATATTCTTCTTGTTCCTTTTTCTTTTGCTTTGATCTTTTGGATTCCTTAAAGGATTCTTCTTTTTTCCTACTCAGTTCTCATTTCATATGCTGTGAAGATTCCATGCAGTTCGTCCATGCTTATTGAGTCCAGATCTGATCTTTCTTCTAGTGTTGATATCTTAGGGTTGAATCTGATAGGAAGAGATCTTAGTATCTTTTGAACAATTACAGATTCTTTAATTTCTTCTCCCAATCCTATGATTGCATTCACTGTTTCATCGACTCGTAAGAAGTAGGCTGTGATATATTCATATTCCTTCATTTTTAGTTGTTCGAACTGGCCTATATAAGTTTGAATCTTTACTTCTTTGACTTTTGTACCTCCTTCATAAATATTTTGAAGCTTGTCCCAAATTTCTTTAGTAGATTTACAATGTGTAACTTTGGTGAATACCGTATCACTGAGACCATTCAAAAGTGCATTTGTGGCTTTGGAATTATTCCCACCAAGTTTTACTGCTTTTTCATTTGTTCGTGGAACTATTGGTGTTGTGTAACCATCTACAATTGATTGCCAAACTTGAAATCCCTATGCCTATATATATGTCCTCATCCTTATGCTCCAAAAAACATACTTATGTCCATCAAACTGTGGTATTCCATTTTTGTATGATTTAGTACTCTCCATGATCTACCTTTCAATGGTTAAACTGATTTCTGAAGGAACCTACTCTGATACCAATTGTTGGATTACTGAGAGGGGGGGTGAGTCAGTAATAGAGAAATTTAATTCTTTTTAGCCATATAATCCAAGTGTTATATCAATAAAGAATTCTCATACAATAACTGTAGAGTAAATAAGCAATGGAAAAATGAACAAACATACACATACACAGTACACCAATGTTTTACATGGAAACCCAAATTGGGAGAAAACCACAGAATGTTTTTTCTTATATGTCTTGAAGAATTACATTCATTGGAAGCACCAACTTCCTTTGTTTTCCAGCTACAACTGGAAGGAGGCTCCAACCCCCTAGTTTCTCAGGCTACAACCTGAGGGAAGCTCCAACTCCCTAATTCTCTGGCTACAAGCAGAAGAAGACTACAACCCCCTATGTTCTCCGGTTGCAACCACCTGTCCTTGCCCCACCCTGCCACCCTGAAGTAGAAGTAGAATGATGGAATCACTGTCAACCTGTCACTANTTTCTTATATGTCTTGAAGAATTACATTCATTGGAAGCACCAACTTCCTTTGTTTTCCAGCTACAACTGGAAGGAGGCTCCAACCCCCTAGTTTCTCAGGCTACAACCTGAGGGAAGCTCCAACTCCCTAATTCTCTGGCTACAAGCAGAAGGAGACTACAACCCCCTATGTTCTCCGGCTGCAACCACCTGTCCTTGCCCCACCCTGCCACCCTGAAGTAGAAGTAGAATGATGGAATCACTGTCAACCTGTCACTATGAGATATACCATTGTAAATCTGTACCAATAAATCTAAACCATGCATCAACTTGTACCTCAACCTGTAATCAATTTGTACCATAAACAAGTGCATCAAACATGCACAAACCTGTACCCAATAACCTGTAATCAACCTGTACCATAAACAAGTGCATCCAACCATGTACGAAGTATTTACCAATCATGTGTCAACTAATTATCAACTATGACTCATCAATATGTACCAACATCATCAACTATACACCTCATGTATGTGCCAACTCATCAACTACTTGTCTCAACCATGTACTCAACATGTACCTCAATAAAAAGCCCTTATCAATTTCATCATACAAATCTGATTTGTAGCTCTATAATAGACCTAATGTATATGATCCCATTCGTTCAAACCTTCCTTAAATTCAACAATAAGAGACAAGAATTTTCATCAAACTTTTCTTTAGTCTCACATGCCTAGTTTTGGATTAGCCAACAACCCTAACTTGAAGTAATCATAACTTTGTACCTGTAATGTATAAATATATACATTTGATACACAATGTTGTTTATTGTGTTTTATGCAATTCCTCCATGTGTCACTACTTGGAACCTCTCAGAAAAGGAGTTATAGCAAAAATGGCATACCTTGTTGAATTATGGCTTATTCTAGAGAGTGACCTTGTAGAGCGTTCCCTGCACAGAATATTTGTTGAATTGATCTGAAACTATTACATAGAATACTAAATATATTACCCTAACCCACACATTTGGTTTCACTAAATTTGGATCTGTTAAGAATAAGTTATGACGTTTTTACCCGAAACACCTGTTTTTGACTAGTTTCAGGACTAGCCACAAACCCTATTTTTCACGGAGTGTAACTCCAAAAATATAATGAACCACAAGATTAATTTCTTACCACATATACTTGGATATTTTTTATCAATGGAAAAGAATTTTTGCAGTCTGAATCATTATATAAAAACATTTATAGCGAAAATGGTGAGATGACCTGTAAATAACATACCTTAGAAAGCACCATCAAAAGAATTTATCCTTCCTTGCATTTTGGCCTTATTTTCTTCACCTTCCCTCATAATTTTGGCTTATATATCCTTGGTTACCTCAAACACCTATATATATTCAATATTCTCAAGTTTCTTTGAAATTAGAGAGCCTTGCCTCTTATTTATACTCTCCAAATAGCTTCCTTAAAAACATCTTCTAGGTCACTTGGCCCCACTTTCCTTATTTTAGGGTTAACCCACTTCTAATTTCTCCATTAAATCTATTATTGAAATAATTTATTTTGTATTCACTTTTAATTATAATACACTCATTACTTCACTTTATTATATACCTTTTAAAATCTCTTAAACCACTTTGACTACTTTGACTTTTCTGGGCTTCTAGATGACATATGAGGGCCATCCAACTTCGTAAGGCCATAACTCTCAAACCGTGAGGAGTTATGTGACATTCCACATACCACCAAAAATGGAATGACAAGAACTATCCATCTAGGAAATTTTACCTGACAAATTCATTGTCCTTCATCTCATTATTCCATAATTATGCATGGGTTCTCTTACTCCGCAAAGTGTCTTCCCATGAGGTCTTTCACCATAAGAGGATCACTTTGCAGTTCATCCATATTTACTTCTTATCAGCCATGACAAGACAATAATGAGTCATATTTACATCAAACAATCTTGGGTCAATTACCCAAACATTTGTGTTGCGGGGCTTTCTTTAAGGGTTGACATCGATGACAACCAACCTTAATCAACATGATAGACTGTACCCTTAGCCGTACTACCCGACTACCCAGGTACTAGAGAGTATCTTCCCGAGTATTGTTCTCAGTGGAACTATAGCAGTTAGGCGGCCGATCAGTTTATCTAAAGAGGGATTCAGGAAATCTAGGTCGATTTCTACACAGGTGATGTCTGATGCGCTACCACTCGAAGGGGTACCAACAGGGGTTACAAGGGTGGCCAACAAATGTGTGCTTAAGTACCACTTGTATTTCCTGCGTGTATGAATCCCTCAACCACAGGTTTATGCGTGTAATGACATATCTTTGTGGCTTAAAGATACCAGAATACGTCTCTACCCTGAAAAAAAAATTAACCCACACTTTATGCCTAGGAAAGTGCTTTGATACCACTTGTAATATACTAGATATAAAAAGTATGCAGGACAGAAATAAAATGCTAGTAATGGCAGAATAATAGTAATATAACTAGAACAATCACCACAATAGCACTGAAATGATATAAGAATAACAACAGAAATAACACTTTGATACTGAAAGCAATGTTCATGGGCCTCTTTGAGAGGGCAACCTCCAGTTGAGCAAAGCTCTATTACAATAATATCCAAGCTAAGGTTCTCATACCCTCAAATCCTATTTATACTAAATATGTCTATCAAAATAAGCATCTAGAGGAAGATCCTTCTAGAAGTGGAAGCTTCTATTAGGTCTTCTTACATCTGCCTTTTTCTATTTTATTGAAAGGCCTTATTAATATTGACCTTTATTACATCTGAATATATTATTCTACCTATGTGCGAGTTAGGACCCTAACAACAACACATTCCATAGCGAACCCACAACCTTTGTCTGTGTAGGTCATTTTGCAGTGCTAAGCGCTACGAAATGTCTTGTATCTTTTGCTGGAGGGAATTTTGAGCCAAAAATCTTCAAAAACTTTAGCCAAAGGTGTATAATCTTGTAGATTCCTCCAGATAGGGTGTAGGCATGATACCTTCCACAAAAATTCAAAAATGCAAGGATGATCATCATCAAAATTGAGGGCCTTTCAGCCACTCCATCTCATCTCCTGATTCTAGCACTTCTCCTTGTTGCAGCCTGAGCTATCACATTAAGATTTCTCTGAGCTTTATCATATTTGAAGGGTTGTAACTCCACCTTGAGATTTCTGATCTGAGACTGTAAGTCTCTGTTCTTCCTATACAAATTTCTAAGATGCCTATTATGGGGCGTAGATCTCATTGTTGTGAACCTGTATTTTTCAATGGTTTCCATATACATATCCATCAGATCATTTAGCTTATTCCTCTTAGCCAATCCTTCTCCCTTCAAGTGGACAATTTCCTTTTTTTCATCTCTAAGTTGTCTAATCAACCTCTTGAAGCTAGGGTTATCACGAGGAGTGGTGATGTCTATGATTTCAACAGGATTCTCAACATTTTCACCTTTAGCCTTATCCTTCTTCTTAACATGAGCTTGTGTTATGAATTATTGTTCACCAGTTTCCTTCTTGGTTGATGACCTGGTGAAAATCCTCCTAGCTCTAGTCTCAACTGCAACAGTAGGTGAGAGAAAGAGTAACTTTTTCCCTTTCTTTCCTGTGGTTTTAGCTGAGGGAACTTCTTCTAATTCTAGAGCTGGATGGGGTGAAAGTTCCCTTTGTGGAGAGTGATGAGCTCCCCCTTATTCTTCTTCAACTTCCTTAGGAGCCTACTTATCTTTAGCAATGTGTTTTCCCTTTCTCTTTTTTCTTGTTTCTATGTGGGAAACACTATCAGTTGGAAAAGGGCTATGCAACTTGGATTGAGGAGTAGGGGTTAAATTTAGTTGTATATTTACATAGGAGATGAATCTATCCCAAGCTATGTTTCTTTTCTTAAAATCCTCCATCACAAGCATCCTAATCAACCCTGAGTGGAAAACACTTGTGTCCACAACCTTGGACTTGGCTTGGACCCTATCAACCATTTTCCTTATACTCCTAAACAAATAGAAAGGGATGTTCATTAAGTCCTTGCTTATGAAGTGCAACAAAATTCTAATGTGATATTGGTAGATCATATTGAATATGACCTTAGAGGTAAAATATCTCTAGATCACCTTTAACATCTTATCAACTCCCTCAACCAAGTGGCTCCTAGGGACTCCCTTAGATAGGTTATCTCCCTAATGTTCTAGTTTGAGGAACTCTTTAGAGAAGGTTGCATTAAGAATCATGGATTTAAACCACCTTTCACCAGTGTTGGGTATCTTAGTGGTTGGTGAAATGGTGGCTTTTGATACCTCCAGTTCAAGAGTTCCCACCTTGGTTTTAGTTCCATCAAATTTTAAGGAAAACTCCCTGGCTACCTCAGGGTGTCCCCTCTACATATTCTGATAGAAATTTAGACAACCAACCCTCTGGAAGACCTCTCTGATAAGAGGTTCAAAATCAAACAAGTGCATATCATAAGGCTCGGTCTTGACTACACTCCCACTCTTGTGAGACATATTTTGTTGAGGTGTATCCATTTGCTATAAACAGGAGGAAAAACACTACAATGATCTGAGATATATGAGAAGCCAAACAAGTACATAGGTCTTTAGGGTTTAAATGATGGTATTTTTAAAGTTGGCTTCTTTAAGGATTTATGGTTTTCCTTCAATTTGACTTCTGAGCTAATGAAATAGCAATATGATGGCTTAATAAAAGGAAGAAAAACCTTCGGGGAAAAGGATATGCAAGGAAGCAACAATTGTCAAAGTTTTCAAACTAGCATTTCACCACCATGCAGGGTCATCATCATTTAAATCAACAAGGCTCTTTAAAATTTCAACATAGACAGACTTTAGACTTGGAATAACAATAAAATATAAAGGAATTCAATTGATGTAGGCCATGCAATTGGAGGATAACAATGTTGAGTTTTATGTACAGGTTCGCAGCGCTGGAACAGGGGATCCGTAGTGCAATTCATAGCAGATTTTGTAGTAAAGACAACAAGGGCTAAGAAAGAGCTAGGCACGACAGCTCTAATAGAAGGATTTTTTCAATTGCAGTGGAAGAGGATGAAAATACTGCAGATAGATGAGATTTCAGTGACAATTGAGGTAAAGCGGACGTTTTATAAAGTGAACCACAATTCACAGCGTCAGGTGCTATGAAAATTTAGCACAGCCTTAAATTTATCTTCAACAGAGCTCAAACGAATCAAGGAGTACCTGGACACCATGACTTCACTATAGATATGCTTCAGATAGCATGAAACTTCCTGCAACCATTTTAACCTTCAATTCCCCTTTTTCAGCCAATCTATAGAAGAATTTGCAGCGCCTATCTGGACTAGGAGTTTCTGCAGCACTGAACTAGGAGAAGAATTCAAATCTTTGATAAAATAGTTAGACAACTTTAATGACAAAATCTCAATTATTTCCTTTTACAACATGGATGTTGAAAACAATGAGATCGACTGACACCAAATTCATAAATGCAATAATGGTAAAGATGAAAGTTGTACTCGAGATGCGTTGCGAAAACTCATGATGAGTTGGCAGCATACTAGAAGGAATTTGATTTGACCTTCTAATGGGTAGAGGGACAGAGTGGAGGGGTTTAAGCTCATAGTGGAGGTAGTGACATGTTAGACTAGTGGTGGCATGGGGATGATAGTGATGGATATATAATCATGAAATGAACCAAGGGTATAAACCTAAGGTAATGAACCAAGGGTATAAACCATAGGTATGGTCCAAAGGTATAGGCCAACATCCAACCTTACATTTATTTTGAGCTAATACCTAATAAAACTATAAGGAGAAAATCAAAAGCAAAACTTAAAAAAGACTAATGGATAAAAAATTAAAAACATAAGGATTAATTTGACCCATGAAAAATTCATGTGATAACACACAATACACCAAAATTTACGTGGAAACCAAAATAGGAGAAAACCACAAAATGATTTCTTATGTATATCAAGATTACATTCATAGGAAGCACCAACTTCCAAATTATCTAGAACTAATTGGAAGGAGGCTGCAAACCCCTATTTAGAGGATCCAACCTGAAGGAAGCTACAACCCCCTGAACTCTCTTGCTACAACTGGAAGGAGGCTCCAACCCCCTAGGTTCTTCAACTCCAACCAATAGGAGGCTATGGGCCCCTTTCCTTTCCCAGTATTGCCTCACTAAAATATAAATATAGACTCAACCTATCACTACCAATGATACTGATAATCAAACTTTCAATGTATCAGTTATTGTCAATGATACTATATCTATTACTACCACTGCCACTAACACTTTCACTGTACCTATCATTGTCACTGTCATTGTATTTGTCATTGTCATTGCCATTGATATTGATACATCATCATCATCAACTAGATCCACTCACATAGGCCATAGATAAAAAACATTATACCCAACATCAAGTATCCAAGGTACATACTGTATGCCAAAATATGTACCTCAACCATATACCATAACACTCATGATATGTCTCAATCATGTCATAAACCATGTATCACATACCAAAAGAAAGTACCATAACCTCAATGATGTGACTCAACCAAGTATTAATAGGTTTACCTCATACATATGTCAATATCCCAAAGATGTGCCTCTAACAATGAACCTTAACAACCATAAACCAAGTACCAAGGATATGTCTCAAGCATGTATCAATATCACCAATACATGTGTTGGATAGTTTGTTTTCATTGATATCAACCCTTAGATATTGATATCAACCCCTGGATATTGATCTCAACCCTTGGAGAGGTCTATAGATGTGGATAATATTGTTGGAAATTTGATTGTCATTTGTATGATCGATATTGATGGTGAGTTAGTTGAGTGCATTTGAAGAACTCTACATGAAGCCTCAGAGGTGTGGTTATGGAACYTGGAGTTGATCAAGGGAAAAGGTCATGAAGGATGGTGTAAATGCAGGAAACTCACTCATGGATGGATAGTCATTTTCATTATGTTTYCGGTGATAGATGGTCTGCCACATAGTTCCTCACAGTTGAGGAGTTATGGCCTTGTGAATTTAGAAGCCCCGAAGAATGGTCAAGAAGCCTCTAGTTTGTTACAAGTATTTAATGAAAGGGTAAAGTGGTTGTARCAAGAAAGTTCAAGAAGCCCTAAAGTTAAGGAAAGAGGTTACTTAGAAAACGTATATATACACCTCAAGAAGTCACTCATAAGGACATTCACACACACACACATTATATTGAGTATATTCTATGTGAGTAAGTAATTATTATTTGAGGTAACCAAGGATATTTGAGGTGAATTTTAGAGGGAAGATGAAGTGAATAAGGTCCAAATTCCAAGGGAGGATGAAGTATTGTGAGCATGTGTTCCAAGGTATGTTATTTACAGGTCATCTTACCATTTTAGCTATAAGTTTATTTTTATAATGATTCAGATAGGAAAAAGTGGAGGATGTAGATAAGACATCTCAATTTACCTTTGGTAAATATTTCAGCATTTGGGTTATAGTATTTTCTGAGATACACTCTGTGGAAAATAGGGTTTTCGGCTAATATGAAAACTAGTCTCAAACAAGTGTTTCAGGTAAAAAAGTCATAATTGCTTCATAGAGGATCCAAATTCCACTAGACAAAATGAATTGGATAGATTACAATCTATAATATTGTGTGTATGATTTTCAAATCTATATATCAAATATTCCATGCATGGCATGCTCTACAAGTTCTCTCTCTAAAATAATCTAAAATTCAACAAGGTCTACCATTTTTTTTATAACTCCTTTTCTAGGATGTTCCAAGCAGTGAAACTTGGGAAATTGTAGAGAAGATATTGAATAATATTGGGTACAAGTTTCAAACCTTTTTTCACTACAAGTATGGAGTTATTCTTATTGAAAGTTAGGGTTTATGACTAATCCAAAAACTAGTCCCGTGAGACTAAGGTAAAGTTTGATGAAGATGATATTCTCTTGTTGATGAAGTTGATGAAGGTATGCCGGTATGTGATCACATAAAATAGATATGTTATAGATTTACATGCATGTTTATATGCATGTTTTTAGGGTTACATGTTGATGATGTTATGGTGCATGCTTGAGGAAAGTCTTTGGTATATTTTTGAGGCATTGGCACATGCTTGAGGCACATATTAGGTGCACGGTTGACGCATATACTTTGTATATGATCTTGGTTGTTTGGTAATTGTTTTAGGTACATATTTGATTGTAATTTCTTTATATATCCAATGGTGCATAGTGTATGGCATGGTTGAGTGATATGGTATATGGTTGAGACACATTGTTGGTACATGGTATGGTACATGTGTTGATGTACATGGTTGATACATGATATGGTACAAGATTTGTACTTGGTATGGTGTTGAT
Source organism: Picea mariana (assembly GCA_032191745.1). Taxonomy (NCBI): domain Eukaryota; kingdom Viridiplantae; phylum Streptophyta; class Pinopsida; order Pinales; family Pinaceae; genus Picea; species Picea mariana. The sequence goes on along the minus strand of JASDQU011029806.1, from coordinate 16,936 downwards.
TTACATGGTTTATGGTTGAGTCATATGGTATAGGTTATGTTGCATGGTTGATGCATATTTTGGTACAGGTGGTGGTGCATGGTTGATGCACGGTTTGGTACAGGTGTTGGTGCATGGTTGATGCACAATTTGGTATAGTTGTCATTGCATGGTTGATGAACTTGTTGTAGTACAGGTTGTGGTACATGGTTGATGTTTAGTATGGTACAGGTTCATGGTTTGGTACATGGTTGAGACAAATATCTTATGATGGTATGTTGGTGATCTTAGTACATTCTTGGTAGAGGCATGTGTTGGTGATGTTGTATATCTAGTTGAGAGGTGCCCTTGGTAAATGATCCATGTGAGAGGATCTGGTTGAGTTTCGATGAGAGTGATAGGTTGGACAGGTCGACAGTGACATGTTGGATATAGTGACATGTTGACAGGTTACAGATTGATCTGACGGTGGTAGTGACAATGGAAGATACAGTGGCAGTGATTGTGGTAGTGATAGTTGGTATACATTTATATTTCATAGCAATAGGACGAGATAAGGAAAGGGAGTTGTAGCCTCCTTTTGGTTGGAGTCGAAGAATCAGGGAGTTGTAGCTTCCTTCAGGTTGGATCCTGAGAATTAGGGGGTTGTATCCTCCTTCTAGTTGGAGCCAAAGAATTTAGGGAGTTCTAGTTTCCTTCAGGTTGGAGCTTGTAAATAGGGGGTTGTATCCTCCTTCTAGTTGCAACTGGAGAATTGGGAAGTTGGTGCTTCCAATGAATGTATTCTTTGATATATATAAGAAATAATTTTGTGGTTTTCTCCAATTTGGGTTTCCACGTAAATTCTGGTAGACTGTGTACTTGATGTGATGTTTATTATGTTTATATGATCATGATATACTGATGATATATTGTTGATTAAGTTGAATTTTATATATTGTGGATAAAAGTGGTAAAAGTGCTCATATTGATTCACCCCCCCTCTCAGTATTCTAACAATTGGTATGAGAGCAGGTTCCTTCAGGAAGAAGTTTAATTAATGGACAAAAGATCATGGAGATAAAGAATAGTGCATACACAGATACTAGAATACCATGGTTTGATTGTAATATTGGTCAGAACTATGAGATGTGGAATATCAGAATGAAAACATTTTTATAGGAACATGGATATGATGTTTTGTACTCAGTTGTTACAGGATAAACTAGTTCAAAGAAGCCAAAGACTACATCTAAGAAAGAATTGAAAAAGAACAACAAAATTGCAATGGATTTCATCATGGAAGATTACCTGATTCGGTGAAAGTCAAAGTGGGACAATGTTCATCAACCAAAGAACTTTTGGATAAGCCACATAATTTCTACTCAAAGGAATCCCATTCTACCACAAATATAGAGAAAATTAAATAAAGTGCCGGTACAGAACAAGAAGGAAGATGATCATCATGTAAGACAGATTCATAAGAAGAAGGAATAGTAGACCTTGAGGTGGATTTAATCAGTTCTTTAGACGAATTGACAAAATAAAGGAAGAAGATCAAGTCTCTTGAGAAAAAATTAGTCAAAAAAAATTCTCAAGAAAGTTCTGAAGAAGCCAAACAGGTCATTGTGAAACTGAAAGCTCAGCTAGAAGAAGCCAAACTAATTGAAGAAAATCTCATGAGTCAGTTGGATGAAAAACAGTGTTTGGAAGCCAAAATGACAACTCAAATAAAGGAAGCAGAGAAGAGAGAGAATATTTTTATAGATCATCTCAAGGAAAGAACTGAGGATTTAAACCAACTTGAAGAAGAATTTGGTCAAGAAGAAATAATACTTAAAGAATAAATAATCACATTGAAGACCAAACTTGAAGAAGAAAAGAGAAAGGAAGAAGTCATGAAGATTCAGATGATGAAGAAAGAATAATAGGTTGAGAAACTTGAAGAAGAAGTTGTCACATTGAGAGTTAAAATCGTCAAGCTCAACAAGAATGTTGAAGAGAGAGAAACATCCACATCATCGGTAAAGGAAGTTGAAGATAAAATCTATAGGTTACCGGAAGGGAAAAATGAAGAGAAGCCTAAGAGTTATGCAAAAGTCATCAAAGGTTCTATGAAGAAGGAAGAATGCAAGCCCCTAAAGAAGAACATTCCAGAAGTGCAGAAGACTCAAGAAGAACATTATAGAAGAGACATATATCAAAAAAGACCCTCTACATTCATACAAGAAAGAAACTTCAATATTGATGATGGAATCAAGAGAAGAGAAGATCGTGATCAAGCAATACATGAATTCAGAAGGAATACATCACAAATAAGATCATTCACTCTCAAGTATCAAAATTTATTTTATGGTTATTGTTTTAATTGTATTAACTTTGGACATAAGGTTGTAGATTCCAAAGCACATGGAAGAAGTGATACTTATGTGTCCCCGCATAACATTGAATCTTACAAATGCCACAATTATGGTCACATAACCCGTAATTACAAAAGCATGATAGAGCCCTCCATTAAATAAAACATCGATGTCAGATGCATGAATATTTGGAGAAGAAAAGAAAGACAAGAACAAAAGGTAAATAAAGAATAGGTCCTAGAGATCGTAGATTTGTAGTAGTACGTGAAATAAGATACGAAGAGAAGGAACATTCCCAAGAAGTTGTACTCTCAGGAATTGTAGTGAAAGATCATAAATAATCCACAAGAAAAAAGGAAGAAGTCAAAGTTAAGGAAGATGATGATTCTACAAATGAAGAGGAATATTACTCTGCATTAGGGAGGATTCCTCCTTTTTTTTAGCCATCTATCTTGGATACTCCCAAAATTATGAACATTGAACATGGGTAGTCTATGCAACATCTCTACATATCAAAGAACCATCCTTTGAGCAATGTGAAGCATTTTTAGAGAAATATTGAGTGTGGTCAGAGGTCAAATGTACAGAATGACAAATTGATTGATTGAGAAGCAATATTCCACACATGCATTCGGGAAGGGATATATTCGGTACAGTTTGTTCCAGACCTATGCAATGTAGTAAGTTGTAAATTTGTGGTTTACATATTCAAATCCATTATTTTCTCTTAACTTCTGCATTGGATGTCCAAATTGTTTTTCTACGAGGGTCTTGTAGGCCAAAAACATGTCAAAACATTCACTCTTAAGTCTTAAGAAATAAACCCAAGTGCATCTAGAGAAGTCATCAATGAAAGTTAAGAAGTAATTGAACCTAGAGAAAGAATAATAATGAAGTGGACCACACAAATCATTATGAACAAGTTGCAAGGGGATCATGGCATGCCAAGAGCCACAATTGTCAAAATTTCCTCAATGATGTTTTATGAGAAAACAACTGATACAAACATTGTCTCTGCAAGAAATGAATTAAATACTAGTCACCATATTTTGATTACATAGTTGCTAACATAATCGGTGATATTGTAGATGACCAAATCACTTATGTCAAAGTTTTCTCAAGTCATCGCTATGAACAATAAAACCCAATGGAAAATATGATGACCCAAAGTTGTTAAATATGTACACCTCAGTAATATCATCAACAATTCTAATTGTTAGGACATGTTTAGGATCTTTTAAATCCTTGATTATAACTTGGTCAGGTGAAAAATCTATTCTTTTACCTTCACCCGGATGAGTTATTTGATATAAGCTTGAAGAAGATACTTAGAACACATAATACATAATTAAAATTACCATCATCTAGCTAATGTTCTATATCCTACAACACTAAAAGATCTATCATAACAAACAAATACTTGTTTGGAGTTACATGCATTAAAACTAGAAAAAATGGCTTATCCTCGGGAGCTTCACCTTGTTGACCAATATCTTATAGTGTCCATTTATAAAGGGGTTTTTTTATTGTAAAAAATAAATTCAATAATATATTGTAGGTATTG
>JASDQU011029805.1:10447-31236 GCA_032191745.1 Picea mariana | reverse complement strand
TCAATAGAGGATTCCATGTATCGAACAAGACCTGGTATTTTATATTTTCTTTTCTAGAATATGATGGAAATGTAGTTGGGGGATCCTTGTATACTCCTTGCCATTTGATAATTCTGTCAAAAGCATCATTCACCTTTTGGTATTGATCTTTTATTTCAGTTATTTGATCTTCCAGTCTCAGTTGATCATCCCGGTCGACCTGCATATCGTTGAGAAGACATAAACATTCCTTTTGTTCAGATCTAAGTTTATCATTGAATTTTATTCCCTCTGCCTTGATGACTTCCAAATAAAGAGCCTTTTCGTTGTTTTCTTTTAGAACCTCTTCTAGATTCTCCTTTTCTTGTTCCAATCCCATGGTCTGGTAGCTTTGTTGCTCGACAAACCATTTGGATTCAACTAGCTCAATTTTCAAATGGGATGTTTCTTTAGCATGTTCCCTCTTGATTTGTTCAATTTCTTCCTAGAGCTTTAGCTTTGTAGATTCTAGCTCTTTAATATGGGTGTCTCGTTCTAACTATGCTCTTTTATTCAATTCATCATTCATTTTATTTTTCTGAGTTTGCAATGCTCTTTTTAGTTATTTTGTTTTGAGATTATCAACAATTATGGTGGCTCTTTCAAATTCTGAAGTGATTTCATCTCTCATGGATTGCACAGTCTTCTTGATTTATTCCTTATGTAGTTTGTTCTTCTGCTCAATAGTCTTAAGGAATTCTGAAAAGATGTTATCCTTTCTTGTTTTCAACTCTATCTCCAGCTCAATGATCTTCATCCGTGCTTGTTGACAAAAAATTGGTCATCTATATTTTCCCACTCCTGGAATAAAAAAAAAATGATATTAAAAGAATAAAAATTTTGAACGATAACAAGTTCATTGTGTGGCCCTCAGACTCATCTTTGCCACAATTTTTCAGATTCAAAATCCGAGTTCATATGCTCAAGATATCCAACTTTACGTCCAAACGCCCAAAAAAGTGCTTCTTCAATATGCAGAAAAATTGATTTTAATATTTGGAACCATATCCAACATCTTGAAGAATTGCTAAATTCTTGGTACTTAGTCATCTCAAAATATTATCGCGTTCTTGGTTCTTTCACTCTTTCAATTTTCCATACTTAGGATTTTCTTGAATTTTCCACACTCTCCTTTCACTACCTCTTACCTTTTATACTCTAAGTTTCCCCCTCACTCATAAGACTTATGTAGGTTCATTTACTTTTTGGGTTCACTCCCCTTATCCATCCACACTCGCCATACTCCATACACGACAAGCCACCTTCCCCCTTATCTCTCCCACTACCTTCCAATACTTCACTAGTATCCATACTTATCTTTTTTTGGGACCTCACATAACACTCACTTCACTCTTCCCATGCCATGATGGGGCAGACGCACCACATTCCCTTACCCCCTCACCTCCCTCACCTGCGAACCCACTGCCTACATTCCACCCCGCCTCACCTCTAACACCTGCAAATTACCCTCCCCCTCACTTAATCTCTCGTTAACCTTTTCATTTAACCATTTCATCCTAAGTCTTTTACACTATATCCTCAACCAATGATATCTCTCCACGTGCCTACTAGGTATTGGCTACATATGATACAAAATGGTATCGATACATGTGGAAATCACTACGAATGGTATCGAGACATGTGGAAATCACTCATTTGATGATATGGAAATTCTATCAACTATTGAAATTGTGACACTTGGAAACCTATGGCATCCAACCAGATTCTGACACATGGGTGATGACTCAGCAATGACTGGACATGGGTGGAGGATGACCAAGTATTGGCTACATATGATAATGAATGGTATCATTACAACAAATCCCTGTGATTAGCTCCCTTTTTAGCTCCCTTTTTTGCTTCCACTGGTTGTTTTAATTTATTTTTATCCACTTTTTTGCTAAAGTCAACACTACTTATCGGGAGGGCGCTATTTATGGGTCTATTTGCATCGAGTAACAAAACTGGGCACTAAACTAGGCGCTATTAGTGCCTAGTTTAGCTCCCTTTTTAGCGCCCCAGTTAGAGCCTAATTTAGCTCCCTATTTAGCTCCCAGTTTAGCTCCAAGTTTAGCTTCCACTTTAGCTCCCAGTTTAGCTCCCAGTTTAGCTTCCACTTTAGCTCCCAGTTTAGCTTCCAGTTTAGCTTCCATTTTAGCTCCCAGATTAGCTTCCAGTGTAGCTTCCAGATTAACTTCCTTTTTAGCTTCTATTTTTGCTTCCAATTTAACTCCCAATGTTCCTAAATAGTAATTTTGTTGAGTTTTTGGGGGTTAAGTGGATAGGGGCTTTGGGGATTGGGTTATTTAGGGATTTGAGGTCTAGGGATTAAGGGTTAAGGGGGGTTATCGTTTAAGGGATTAAGGGTTAAGGGATCAGGGGTTACAGTTTAAGGGATTAAGGATCAATGGCTAATGGATTTGGGGCTTAGGGGTTAGGTAGTTTAATGATTAATTTATTAGGGATTATATATGGTCAAGGGATTAATGACATCCATCAACCCTACACATAATCATTGATATCGTCCACGTCTCATTTTCATCATCCGTCATTTCCATATGTAAAATATTTGTGGAACTTATCTCTTGAAATGCTATGGAACTTCCAATACACCCATCACAAATATTGTCTTCCACCAACCCCTCACAATGAGTAGTGAATGGGGCCAACGTTGAAATTTCTTCAGTTTGTGCCTGTATGCATCAAAATTTGACATGGTTAGACTAGACACATGCGTTGATGGTATGGGAGGGTTTCAAGACTCAAGGATTTCTGATGTCCCCACATAATCTTTGAGATAATCCATGTTTTCATCAACGTTCATAATGAACGTCTCATTGTCATCATTTGTCATTTCCATTTGTAGAATCTTTGTTGGAAATCTCTTGAAATGTAATGGAAATTCCAATTCACCCACCAAAAATGTCATGCATCGACCCCGCATAGTGAGCAGTGAATGGGGCCAATGTTGAAATTTATTCAATATGTACATGTATGCGCCACAATTTGACATGGTTAGACTAGACACATGCCTTGACGGTATGAGAGGGTTTCAAGACTCAAGGATGTATGATGTCCCCACATAATATTTGAGATCGTCCACATTTGCATCAACGTTCATCATGCACGTATCATTGTCATCATTCATTATTCCCTTCTATAGAATCGTTGTCAAAACTATCTTGAAATTTGACATGGAACTTCCAATACATCCATCACAAATTTCTTCCACCGAACCTGCACAGTGAGCAGTGAATGGGGCCAATGTTGAGATTTTTTCAATCTGTTCCCGTATGCATTGAAATTTGACATGGTTAGACTAGATAGTTTCCTTGATGGTATGGGAGGGTTTCAAGACTTAAGTATGTTTGATTCCCCTGCATAATATTTGAGATCGTCCATGTTTGCATCAATGTAAAATATAATGGATGTCTCATTGTCATCATTCGTTATTTCCATCTATAGAATATTTGTCGAAACTCTCTTGAAATGTCATGGCACTTCCAATACACCCATCACCAATGTCATTTTGCATCGACCTCACACAGTGAGCAGTGAATGGGGCCAATGTTGAAATTTATTCAAACTGTGCATGTATGCGTCAAAATTCGACATGGTTAGACTAGACACATGCCTTGACAATATGGGAGGGTTTCAAGACTCAAGGATGTCTGATGTCCCCACATAATCTTTGAGATGATCCATGTTTGCATCAACTTTCATAATGGATATCTCATTGTCATCATTCATTGTTTCCATATGTAGAATCTTTGTTGAAACTCTCTTGAAATGCCATTGAACTTCGAATTCATCCGCCACAAATTTCATGCACTGACCCCACGTAGTGATCACTGAATGGAGCCAATGTTGAAATTTCTTCAATATGTTCCTGTATGCGTCAAAATTTGACATGGTTAGACTAGACACATTCCTTGACAGTATGGGAGGGTTTCAAGACTCAAGGATGTATGATATCCCCACATAATCTTTGAGATCATCCATGTTTTCATCATCGTTCATAATGGATGTCTCATTGTCATCATTCGTTGTTTCCATCTGTAGAATATTTGTTGGAACTCTCTTGTAATTTCATGGAACTTCCAATTCACCCACCAAAAATGTCATGCATTGACCCCGCATAGTGAGTAGTGAATGGGGACAATGTCGAAATTTATTCAATATGTTCTTGTATGCGTCAAAATTTGATGGTATGGGAGGGTTTCAAGACTCAATGATGTTTATTGATGTCCCCACATAATCTTTGAGATCATCCACATTTTCATCAACATTCATCATGCACGTCTCATTGTCATCATTGGTCATTCCCTTATATGGAATCGTTGTCAGAATTATCTTGAAATTTGACATGGAACTTCCAATACACCCATCACAAATTTATTCCACTGAACTCGCACAGTGAGCAGTGAGTGGGGCCAATGTTGAAATTTTTTCAATCTGTGTCCATATGTGTCGAAATTCGACATGGTTAGATTAGACACATGCCTTGAAAGTATGGGAGGGTTTCAATACTTAAGGATGTTTGATGTCCCCGCATAATATTTGAGATCGTCCATGTTTGCATCAACGTTCAATATAATGGATGTCTCATTGTCATCATTCGTCATTTCCATCTATAGAATATTTGTCATAACTCTCTTGAAATGTCATGGCACTTCCAATGCACCCATCACAAATGTCATCTTGCATCGACCTCAAACAATGAGAAGTGAATGGGGCCAACATTGAAATTTCTTCAAACTGTGCATGTATGCATCGAAATTCGACATGGTTAGACTAGACACATGCCTTGACGGTATGGGAGGTTTTTCAAGACTCAAGGAGGGTTTCAAAATTCCACATCTACATCAACGTTCATCATAAACGTCTCATTTTCAATGTTCTTCATTCCCTTCTATAGAATCGCTGTCAGAACTATCTTGAAATTTGACATGGAACTTCCAATACACCCATCACAAATGTCATGCACCAACCCGACATAGTGAGTAGTGAATGGGGACAACATTGAAATTTATTCAATCTATGTCTGTATGTGTCGAAATTTTACATGGTTAGATTAAACACATGCCTTGACAATATGGGAGGGTTCGAGACTTAAGGATGTATATTGATGTCCCCACATAATATTTGAGATCACCCAAATTTGAATGAACATTCATCATGCATGTCTCATTGTCATCATTTGTCATTCTCTTCTATAGAATCATTGTCAGAACTATCTTCAAATTTGACATGGAACTTCCAATACACCCATCACAAATGTCATGCACCGACCCCACATAGTTAGTAGTAAATGGGGCCAACATTGAAATTTATTCAATCTATGCCTATATGTGTCAAAATTTGACATGGTTAGATTAGACACGAACCTTGACAATATGGGAGGGTTTCAATACTCAAGTATGTATGATTTCCCCACATAATCTTCGAGATTGTCCATGTTTGCATTAATGTTCATTGTCATCATTCATCAATCCCTTCTATAGAATATTTTTCATAACTCTCTTTAAATGTCTTGGAAATTCCAACATTCACATCACCAATGTCATCCACCGACCTCACACAGTGAACAATGAATGGGGCCAATGTTGAATTTTCTTCAAAATGTGACTGTATGCGTTGTAATTTTACATGTTTACACTAGGCACATGCCTTGATGGTATGGGACGTTTTTAAGACTTATGGACATCATTCTCTTCGTAATTGCCATCATCATGGTTGTCATTTCCATCATCATCATATTCATCATGACCCAATTTCTCCATCCATGCCAACAAAGATCAAACCTAACATACCCATCTTTACAATGAAACGTAATGATTAATAAACCATGATTCTATTAAGTTGAGACATCCCAAAAGAATTTTATAGGGTCCAACATGCAAGTGGTTTAATTGTTAATGAGTTAGGGATTATATCGGGTGAATGGATTAATGACATCAATCGACCCTACATGGTTAACATTGAATGGGGCCAACATTGAAATTTCTCCAAGATGTGCTTGTATATGTCGAAATTTGACATGGTTATACTAGGCACATGTAGCTTGATGGTATGGGAGGGTTTCAAGACTCAAGGATGTTTGATGTCCCCACATAATCTTCAAGATCGTCCATGTTTCAAGGGGTTAGGGGTTAGATGGTATAAAGGTTAATATATTAGGTTTAGGCTTAGTGAAATATTTCAATTTGTTTTAAAATATAAATTAGTGAATAAACTTTGGATACATTAATTAGCCTAATTGTATGGATTTACATTGATTTACATATATGATATATTTAATTATATTTTTTAACAATTTCCAATAAATGACCACTAACCATGTTAACTCTTATATAAGTAATCCTAATTTTTTTTGCCAACAATTCATAGAAAAGATTGAACACTTTAAGGATATTGCCAAAAGTAATTTGTTTCGTCAGAAATAATATTGAAGCATTTCATGAAAGTTTGGGCCATAAGAATCAACGTCATTTTAAAAACTGGATTACAAATAATTTTGAAAATTTAGAAGTCTTGGTCATTAACATTATTTTCTACAACAATGTCATCTAGTTTATCATTGTCAATGTTCATATGTTCTTTCAAGTATTTAATATTATCATCATCCTCTTCTTGATCTGCATCATCGTCATCATCATTGAAATTTGACTGTAGACCATCTATATTGTTACCAGATGTATAATTTGGATCATCATTTTCTATACCATCCATATTGTTGTCTTCCATAAAATCATCTAAATCTGGATTGTTGTCTTCTTGTGCCTAAAAATAACCATCTTCAACATCATCATGGATGTTAATTTCTTTGATGTTCTCTAATCCATCTCTCTCATTTTGTTGGACATCATTTTTGTGCTCAATATCCACTAATGCATCGTCAAATACATGCCTTAATCTTGGATCATAATGTATGACAAGTATCCATTTCGGGCCCCAAATATCTTCATAGAAAAATACCTGCACGTGAACGACATACATATATTAGAAATATCTTATAACACTTTTATTTATTAATAAACACATATATTATCGCAAAAAACTATGAATCAATAGATTAATGATCACTATTGCTTCTTATTTGAGTTAAAGAAATACCTCCTCACAATGAATTGGTAGAACATACGACTCCTTATCCTTTGGTAGGAACCTCAAGGAATCTATAGAAAACAATCCACTATGGGTATCATGTCTCTGTGTCCTCTCAAATGCTTCATACCATATACACTTAAAAATACAACATTTAAAAGAGCGGTAATCCAACTCAATAATTTCTTGGATTTTTCCAACATATTGTAGATTCCCTTCAATAATATTCTTATCTTTTGAGCTTGCTCGACTGGATTGCTTGAAATCAACCATGATGCCACAATCAAAGGATTGTCTCTTTACATCTACACTTTCTACACGATAATGTCGACCATATTCCCACATTGCAGGATATTTCCTCGCCTGTGAAAGACCATTTATTTCAATGAAAACAAATATAATGACAAATATTAAAATAGTTAATAGTGTCAAAACTGTAAGGAAACAACATTTTGTAAAATTCCAACTGTACATTTCTTTCACATCCTCTACACATGTTGATTTTATCTTCTGTTATGTTTGAATCTATATTTGATTTTGAATTTGTTCAATAACCCACTCTAGAGTGCAATCTTTTCCCCATTCCCCAAGCAAATCACTGGGAAGTGAAGTGTTCCTTGGGTTGGATCTCTTAAACTGTCTCCTTGCTTATAACACTTCTTCTCTCTTTTCATCATACAAATCAATCCATTTTTTCATAAATCCCATGTGGTATATAATGAACTTGTTGAGTATTGGACTTTCGTCTACACCTATTACATGTCAACATGTTTATTTAAAACTCCAAATGTTATTTAGTTAATTTGACAAATAAATTACAAAGAAAATTAATGATTGCAAGCAAAACAACCACATTAATGATCATGAATTTACTTGCTAATTTCTACTTGAACACCATTAGATTGTGGTTTTTCTCCATCAATAATATCTGATGCTCATTCTTCATCCCAGAAGCATGGCCCATCTTCAAAATCCTTACCAAGGAATTCACATAGGAAGAAAAATGATTCATTCAATACATACCCTTCATCCATACAACCCTTTGGATGTGTCTTTTGTCAGAAATATCTTTTTAGAGTTTTCATATACCTCTCAAAGAAAAACATCCACCTCGTTGATACGACACCCGCCAATTCAACGTCATCGACTAGGTGTATAAGTAAATGGACTTGTAGGTCCATGAAACTTGAAGGGAGGTCCTTCTCAAATACACATACAATTTTTGCAATTTCCTTCTTCCATTTTGGTACTTCACATTCATGGATATCCTTGGAGGTTACCCACCTATTATAAGAATAGTAAATTAGTATGAACCTTTAGTGAAGAATTAAAATGGAATATAATATCTCTATGTCTCTCACACATGAACATTTCATACCACATACCTTGTAAATGCTGACAATCGACTTCTGGCATTCCTTAAGTCAACGGTAAGACATGAATCCCCCCTAATTGCCAATGGTATGATATGCTATCAAACACATTCATCATAGGTCATTAGTAATTTTTCACACAACAAAATATCAAAATACATTTAGTACTAAATCAATGTTACCAGTAAAACTGAAATGATGATATATAATACCTTCAAAAAATTATGAAAATCATGTGTTTTAAATCCTGTGATAAGTCCATCAACTGTAAAAGATTTATCCAATGATGACCCATAGCCAGTAGGTGTCCTTATTGAACGGATGGCATTTTTTAGTTGGTCTAGCTCTCTTTTTTTCAAAATCCATGGAGCTTCTGCATATGTTTCATTTTCCTTGTTTGGCCACAAATGTCTTCTATCAAATTTGGTACACAAAAGAGCAATATCTCCCCTCAAAGACAAGGTGTCCTTCTCTTTGCTTGATATATGTCGAAATATAGAATCTGGGACATTTTTGAAGATGTGCATAGGATCTACTAGGTGAGATATTAATAGATCCTTCCAGTAAGGGAGATCATAAAATATGGATTTCCTTTTCATTCCTTCTGGCATATTAACTACAACTTGTTCTGATTCTTCAATTGAATCACCCCGATAAAAAAATCCTCCCAACCTTTCAATTCATCATCTTCATACTTCTTAATCCAATCATATGGACCCATAATCATGGGAGGGCCTCTATTTTCAAATTTTCCGTCAAATTGATTCTTTAGACGATTTCTAAACTTATGATCTGTTGGTAGAAAAACCTTGTTGTTTGCGTAAATAAATTTATGTAGATATTTAGAATACCTCCCTTGAAATTGATCTGCACATCTTGGACATGCAAATATCCCCTTTGTTTGAAGCCCTGCAATTCAATAAGTAATGTTAATAGAATTATAATAATATTATAAAAGTAAGTATGAAAGTTGGGATGAAAATAAATTATGAGTGTGAATACGTAAATATTGTATCTTACCAGAACAAACACCAAGTCCTGGGAAATCATGAATAGTCCAACATAGTACACCATACAACATGAAGGACCTATTTTATGGAGGATGTGATATGTCATACATTCTTATGCCTTTCCATAGTAGTTGCATCTCATCAATAAAAGGCGCAATATAAACATCCATATTTTTAACTTGTTGTTTTCCTCAAACAATGAGAGTCAGCATAAGGTGCTCCTTTCTAACACTCATCCATGGGGGAATATTGCATACTATCAATCCGACTGGAAAAAAACTATAATTTGAGATGAGAAAAGAGAATGGGAACACTCCATTAATTGCAAGACCAAACCTAATACTACGTGGTTCATCTTTGAATTTATTTGGCCATTTTTCCTCTATGTGTTTCATTGCTTTGGAGTCGGCCAAAATTCACATGAATCCATATTTACTCTTGTTCTTTGCATGCCAGTCCATCAATTGTGCAAGTGACTTGCAACGAAACATTCGTTGAAGTCTAGGTATAATTGGCATGTGACATAAAACCTTTTTTGGCACTGTAGGACCTTGTGCACCTATATGATATATGTTCTCTTTGCATACAGGACATTCTACCTTGTTTTTATATTCACCTCTCTATAAAATGCAATCATTTTTACATGAATGAATTTTTTTATATTAAATCCCAACTCATCCAAGAACTAACGTGCTTCTCTGCAAGTTGATGGCAACACATTCTCTTCAGGGAATATTTTATTTTTTAGTGCCCTGTAAGATTTCCAGAGATTATATCAATTAAATGTTTTCAACTTATGATGAACATGTTTGATATGTCAATCTACACTACTATTGTTTATATATAATATATGTTTTATAACATCCCATTAAAGAAATATAAACATATTTGATGAATGTTTACAAATTATGTACACCAATTGACAATGCAAAGTAAGAAATACATTTCAACTCACTTCAGTAGGGTAGTGAATCCTTTGTCTGACCAACCAAATAGTGATTTTATTTCTAATAATATCAATGTGCATGCAAGTTTTGAGGTTCTAATTGCACTCGATCGGAGCACGGGTGTATTCGCAGCTTGCTTGATTGAGTCTTTCGGGTTGTTATCATCAAGATTACGTTGGTGGTAATTACCCCTACTATCATCATTACTATCAACCATATGATCATTATCATCATGATTGTTTCCATCCCCAAAGAAACCCGTAATAATTTCATTCAATCCTTCTTCATGCACTGCATTTTCACTATCATAATCATCATTAAAGCTATGTGGCATGTCATCATTGTATGCTAATCTCATTAGCTCTTCAAACTTATCAGCTGGTAGTATTCTCTTCAATGTTTCTCATTTCTCCCTGGTATGGTTTAAAGGATGGTTTGGATCATCCCGTCCAAATCTCAATAACCCAGTTTGATCTTGGGTATTAGTAGGTGGATCATCAATGTCTTCTATCGATCAACATACACAAGAATTATTTAATGTTTGGAAAGAATTGGATAAATCATAATTGTATCAATTTCAAAGTAATATAATCAAATATATTCTATTAACCAATAAGAATATAGAATCTATGAACATATATACATCAATTGAATAGCAGAATATTATTTTATATACTACTTCTTTTATACAATAATTTAAAATAAAACACAATTTTGACAACATAGTGTATAAAATGTCAATCCACACTCATTGATTATTCTTTGGTTTTTTGCCCTTATGAACATCCTTAAGGAGACCTAGTTCTCCCCTTTTCTTTCGTGCAGGAGTGCATTTAAGAAGGGGTAATTAATCAATAACTAATCCCCAATGGTAAGGTCCATAATAGCCTCAACCATTATCAATCTATCAACCTCTCTTTCCATATCTCCATCTTTATCATTTATAACTTCAACAAATTGACAATTTGGTCTTACATTAGGGTCCCTTCCCTTAATACTATTTATAAAACCTGAAATATTTTTATGTGTGTATGCACATCCATCTATATACATAAGATGACCTCTATTAATTTCTTTTCCAATTTCCAATTGGAGATTATGTGTATACATATTTGAATTTAGACCATATGTTGACATGCTAGGCTTATATTTTGCTAGCCTTTTCCATTCACCATTGTAATATGATGGACCATAATATGGCATTAATCTCCTAGTGGTTTGTTGTGAATTGATTCTATTTTTAGATCCCACATGGACATTTTGGACAATAAAGAGGCCCAGATTTTCTCCATGAATATTCGAGGGTCATATCATGTAGTTGTATCCCCAAAATTGAAACACCTCATACACTCTAGGTAGTTGTTAATCACTGGGCCAAGCACAATATAATCAACAATCAAATGTCTCTTGGTAAATTGATCTCAAACTAAGGGGCAAGTCATCATCTCCATCACATTCATTCTCATAGGGTATGCAATCAACCTTCCTATAGTCTTTAAGAAAATTATGCATCTTTAAAGCGATTCTTGTTTTGTTACTTGTTTTCATCAAATCCTCATCTTCAGAGCTGGTATATGTGCACATATTTTTCTTAGATGTATCATCTGATAAATAATCATCGCCCTCTAGGCTAGAAGTCGGTGATCCAGGAAACTTTAAACCAAGAACTTTATCCTACAAGTATTCATTAAGAAAAAAATTAATTATTTAAATAATATAAAACAATGTTTAAAAGAAGTATACATATTATTTATATCAAATTGGAAAATCCCTTACCACAATTCCAATTGGATTTGAATCGATTGTAGGAGGCATACTACCCACTCGAAGCTCATCATCTATGTAATGTATGTGTACAATCACTCGTTTGAATTGTTTCTTTCCGCGACATACAAAACATCCACAAACAACAATTTTATCAAAGTATTCATCCCATGTACTATATTCTAGACCAACCTCTTGTTCAGTGTAATCATTTGTTGTGTCTACAAGATCCATTGTCATATCCTCTTCCACCCACTGTCCTCTATGTGATTTAATAGTTTTAGGTCCACGCCCACGTACATATCTTTTTCTTTTGCTAGTTGAATGCTCAAGCTCTACATTTTCTCCAATCTCCATCTAAAATAATCAACAACATGCATTAATTTCTGACAATATTGGATAATACACTATAAAATTTAATAATTTCATGAAAAAACATGGATGTTTCATAAAATGCCATCAGATTACTTTTTCCTAAGTTAAGTCAAAATTAGAGTACCTGATGTCCTACGTCATCCATTGTGTCCTCATTTGATATGACACAATTTGTTTCCATGGCCTCATCTGGCTCCTATAATACACAACATAGTCAATAATGTTTAGTACACCAATTATATTATTTCAACGAATTTGCTATGCAACAAAAGCCTCACCTTAGTCACATTTTTGACATATTGATATCATGTTTTGGAGTTGATTTTTTTTTTTTTACGACCCTAGGTATTTACGTCAAGCCAAAATTTCAACAAGAAAAGTATCCAACATCCCTATCCCACATGGCCATCCTAATTTTCAAACTTTTCCCTTGATTGTAGAATCACATTTAATCACCATTCTTGTGCATTTTCTACCAATAAGTTTGAGCTCAAAGGCCATATGGAAAAAAGGACTTTATCTCTTCTATGTTGTAGCATTTGTGAATTCATAAAGACCTTCCTCCTTTGGTTGATGTTGCTTTTTATTCTTACCTTTATTGTATCTGCAGATTTCGTTGTCATATCCTCTTCCACCCACTTTCCTCTCTGCGATTTAGTAGGTCTACACTGTCCACGTCCTCTTTCCATGGTCTCCTCTGGATCCTGTTACACAACAATGACAATCATTTTTATCACACCAATCAAATCCATTATCATCTAATAAGTTACGGAAAATAGGGCCACAAGTCAAAATTAGCTTGGGATCAAACACCAATACCATACCAATACCAATACCAATACCAATACCATACCATTGCATACCAATACCAATACCATTGCATGACAATGGTATGCATACCAATACCAATACCAATATGAATACCATACCATACCAATACCAATACCATACCATACCATACCATACCAATAACAATACCATACCATACCATACCAATACCAATACCAATATCAATACCAATACTAACACCAATACCAATATGCATTGCCAATACCAGTACCAATACCATTGCATGGAAATGGTATGCATTGGCAATGATATGCATACCAATACCAATACCAATACCATACCAACATGCCCATCACCAATATGCCCATCATGCCCATCACCAATACCATACTGATACCATACCAATACCAATACCATACCAATACTATGCCATACCAATACAATACTAATACCAATACCAATAACAATACCATACCAATACCATACCATATTATACCATACCATACCATACCAATATCAATACCATACTATACCATACCAATACCATGCCATATCATACCATACCAATAATAATACCATACCAATAACAATACAATACCAATACCATTGCATACCAATAACAATACCATTGCATACCATTTCATGGAAATGATATGCATACGAACATCATACCAATACCAATACCAATAACAATACCATACCATACCATACCAATACCAATATCATTGCATACCATTACATGGAAATGGTATGCATTGGCAATGATATGCATACCAATACCAATACCATGCCAATACCAATACCATACGGATACTATACCATACCAATACCCATATGCATTGCCAATACCAATACCAATACGCATTACCAATACCAATACAAAAACAAAAACCAATACCAATATGCATTGCCAATACCCTTATGCCTTGCCAATACCAATACCATTGCATGCCAATATAGCCGATACCATTGCATACCAATACCAATACCAATACCATTGCATACCAATACTAATACCAAAACCATACCATACCATCCCAATACCAATACCATACCATACCATACTAATACCAAACCATACTATACCAATAACATACCAATACCAATACCAAACCATTGCATAGCAATAACAATACCAATACCATACCAATACCATACCATTTCATACCAATACCAAAACAATTACATACCATTGCACGACAATGGTATGCATTGGCAATGATATGCATACCAATATCATACCAATACCATACCAATATCAATACCATACTATACCATACCAATACCAATACCAATACTATACCATACCAATACCAATACCAATACCATACCATACCATACAAATACTAATACCAATACCATACCAATACAAATACCAATACCAATAAAAATACCAATACCAATAATAATACCAATACCAAAACCATACCAATACCATACCATTGCATACCAATACCATACCAATACCATTGCATACCATTGCACGACAATGGTATGCATACCAATACCAATACCATACCAAAACTAATACCAATATGGATTGCCAATACCCTTATGCATTGCCAATACCAATGCCAATACCATTGAATACCAATATGGCCAATACCATTGCATACCAATACCAATACCAATACCAATACCATACCACACCAATACCAATACCAATACCATACCATATGACACAAACCCCCTGCCCTCGGGTCGAGATCTGCTCAGGATATTCACTACAACCACATCAAGGGTTAACCAACCCCTTTGTTCAGGCCACAAAGGACTTCGGATTTGGGGGTTTTGCGATCCCTGATGTCGAGATTCTCGATGATTCCACTTGCCGAAACTCGAAATGTCGAAACACCGAAATCTATGACCGTGTCCTCCTCTGCTCCTGTATCGGGTTTCGCGACTTCAGGAATTCCAGAGAAAGGAACCCCGACCTCTTGTCTCCTAAAGTGATGAATTTTTTAATCCCGACACGTTCATCAATCTTTGGCTCCTCACCGGGTTTTTCACCTTTTCGGGGTTTCAGACTTCGCAATTTCACGAATCCTGTCGTGAGGTTTCCTGATTCTCCAATCCCCGAACCCCAAAACAATCAACAGAGTTTGACTCCGACTGTTGATGAAAACTCGCCACCTGTCCTCTCAACTGTCCTCGGTCTTTGACGTAAATTCCTGCCACCTGTCACCTTTCCCAGCTTTCGGAACTTGAGCTATCCTCCTATCGTTATTTCCTATGTCTTTTCAAAGCTCTGAACTCCGAAATGGCGGCTATACAGAATAAACGAACGACCGTCACCCTCCTGATCTGACGGCCCACGTGATTTCAGGTTTTCAGGTACCAGGAGTTCGAAACTCTCGATCCCAAAACACTTGTCACCACAAATCTCGAATTTTCGAATTTCAAAACATCGAAATGTCGAGATGCCTTCACAAATATTTCACGTTTCGCAACTTCGGGATTCTTTATGTGAAGTGTCCTGAATCCTTATCAACGTGAAAGCCGAAACTCCTATCCCCGAAGTGCCAAATTGCCACTTCAAGGAGTTTTCGGGTTTCGCAACTCCGGGTTTTTCAATACAAAGGCCCTTGACTCCTTGTCATCAAGACTTCTGATATTTTGAATCCCAATTTTCCAAAATCCATAAATTCACATCAAGTTTTGTCGCGACTTGCTACTTCGGGTCTTTCACTCTACTGTGTCCCGATCGCTTGTCCTCAGGACCCCCTCCAAAATGCCGAACTCTGAAATTCCAAAACGCTGAAATTTCTGCTCCTCGCCTTCACACGCGATAATCCACTTCGCGCTTCGGGAGTTCGAGCGACCAAGGGTTTCGTCCACACTTCGGACTTACAACCCCCGAAATGCCAAAATGATCTTGACGGTCTAACAGTCGCGATCAACGGTCCATATTGGGTCCTGCCTCTTGAAGGATGGATTCCTCCAATCGCTTAACTTCCCCTCAGCTCTCCTGGATCCTATGGTCCTTGCTATTTCGGGGATTGTCCACAGAGAATCTTGATCGTTCGATTCTTCCCTCAAGAACCCCTGCGAAATGGACTAATGTCCCCTCACCATGACCTTCCTTCTACAAAGAAACTTCACTTCGCCTCCCTTTGAATACTTCAAAGCACTACCCCTTCTGAGCTTCTCTGATAAATTCAAGTCTCAAAAAAGAAAAAAAAGGCCTACGCTCGCACTCCTTGCGGCAGACCTTCAAATACTTCTGCGTATTTGAACTCTCGACTCTATCCAGCTTCTCTGCAACAACAGTCCTTCAATCTCTCAACCTTAGTTGATAAGTTCTAAGGTCTCAACCAGCCTGCGCACACCTTGCACGGCTTCGGTGCTTATCTTGCACTTCTATTGAAATGAGAATAATGGTATCCCTCTTGAGCTTCCAGAGATGAACTCTGAACCTTCGTCAACACACTCCTTGCAGCCATTTCACTACACTCCTTGCAGGAAATTCTCTCAGGAAGAGAAACAACTGAAACTCATTCTCCTTCTCTCAGATTTCAAACATTCAACATGAAATCATACATTCACAGTACTAAATAAATGCGTAATAGATAGCATAAAACAACTGTAAGTGGACCATTCAACATGTACAAACAGAAAACATCATAACACCATGAGTCTGAATTAAAGCTTCATATATTAATTCAAAGCTCCTATACATGAGTTCTTCTTCTCAACTCTCTGTTACAACTCTCTCTTCTCTTGCTCTATGCTAATGCTACAATGATCTAATTCTGATTGATTCAATGATACAAAGATGAGGGTGTCTATAGTCGTTTTCCCTCTTGTTCCTAAAACTGTCTAATCTGAAATTTAAATCTACCTACTTTCATTAACTGGGCATAAATGCCTCTACATTCTACAGATGAGAGTGAATCGCTCATGATCTGTTTACAATACGCAAGTATGCTTTCTTTTAACCATTACATTAATGCTTCAAAAACATTTCCAAAACGTGTAAAATGTATGTTGCACTTTCCAGCTGTCTTTTGCCTTCATGCTCGCTTGGCTGGCTGCTTGCGATGCTCCTGCATCATACTCTCTCTCTTGAAAATTTTCATGAACTCCTGTTCATGAGCTCTTTCACAGTCTGTCCATGCTTCTGAATTTCTGCTTCATCCTCCCAACTGACATCTTCAACTAGATGTCCCTTCCATTTGACCAAGTATTCAAAATACTCTTTCCTCTTGGTCTTCCTGCTGACCCTCTTATCAATTATACTTTCCATATGTGGATTTGCAGCTACAGGCATTTGTTTGGTCCACTGAACTTCTGTCTATTCATTCTATGCCCCTAATTCTTCATCTCTGTAAGGGTTAAAATATGAGATGTTGAATATTGGTGAAATTCTGATCCCATCGGATAATTCAATCTCATATGTGTTTGCCTCAAATTTCTTCATGACTCTGCATAGTCCAATCTTCTTCATTTTCAGTTTGTTATATGTTCCCCTTCGGAACCTCTCCTTCCTCAAATGTGCAAGAATCAGATCACCAACTTCAAATTGAAGTTCTCGCCTGTGTTGATCTGCTGCACTTGTACTCTTGACTCGAATTTTGCAATCGTTCCTTAACTCGGCTGTGAAGCTCCTTTCATTACTTCTGCAAAGTCCTCTGCACTAGCACTTCTGAATTCAGTTTGTTCCATATCTTTTAATTCAGAAACTCCCCTTGGTTGCATTCCATATACAATTTGGAATGGACTCTGCCCTATGCTTCTATTGATTGAATCATTGTAAGCAAATTCCGCCTGTAGCAGAATGTGATCCCACTGACTTTGGTGTTCAGTCACTAGGCTCTTCACCAAATCTCCCAAGCTCCGGTTGACAACTTCTGTTTGCCCATCTGTCTGAGGATGATAAGTTGAGCTAAATGACAAATTTGTCCCCAGCTTCTTCCATAAAGTCCTCCAGAAATGTCCCATGAATTTGGTATCTCGATCTGAAACTATACTCCTTGGCAAGCTGTGAAGTCTGACAACTTCCTTGAAAAACAGATTCGCAATATGAGTTGCATCATTGGTTTTCTGGCATGGTATAAAATGTGCCATCTTTGAAAATCTGTCTACCACCACAAAGATTGAATCAAATACTCTTTGTGTTCTCGGTAGCCCCAATATAAAATCCATGCTCACTGCATCCCACAGCCTCTCCGGTATGGGTAAAGGCTGGTATAACCCTGTGTTTTGCCTTTTTCTCTTTGTGTGTTGACAAATTCTACATATGTCCACAAATCTTTTGACATCTGTCCTCATCCCTAGACAAAAATATGAGCCATTTAATTTCGAGAACGTTTTTTCATGACTGAAATGTCTGGCCAATCCTCCACTATGTTTTTCTTTCAGCAGATTCTCCCTCATGGAGAATTTTGGAATACATAACTGATTGCCCCTGAATAATAATCCATCTTGGATCATATATTCGGTCCATTGGCTTCTATCCTTGAGAATTGGATTCTCATATGCCTCATACGCCTCTTTAAAATCTGGATCGTCTCTGTACATTTCTTTGAGATTATCAAAACCTAAAGTTTTGACTCTAAATTCCTGCATAAGCAAACATTTCCTGCTCAAAGCATCAACAACTTTGTTAGCAGTTCCAGAAATATGTTTAAATACAAAAGTAAAATTCTGCATGTATTCAACCCATTTAACATGTCTTTGGTTCAACTTCTCCTGTTGAGTCACGAATTGTAAAGCATGATTATTGCTGTACAAAACAAACTCTTTAGGAACCAAATAATGCCTCCATTTCTTCAGCGCTTGTATGACAGCATAAAATTCTTTGTCATATGTCGAGTACTTAATCTTCACTTCATTCAACTTCTTACTGAAGTATGTGATCAGCTTGTCATCTTGGCTCAAGACCGCTCCAATTGCAAATCCACTAGCATCACACTTGACCTAAAACATCTTGCTAAAATCTAGCAACACCAGAATTGGTTGTTCCGTGATCTTTTTCTTCAGCAGATTGAAACTCTTCTCTACTTCCTCTGTCCAGTGAAAATATTCGTTTCTTTTCTTCACCATGTCCATCATCGGTGCGCTAATCCCACTAAAATATCGAATGAATTTCCTATAGAAACTAGCTAATCCATGGAAGCTTCGAACTTCAAACACACTTTTCGGCAATGGCCAATTCTTAATTGCATCCACCTTTTCCGGATCCATCTTCAACTCATTTGCAGAGATAACAAAACCCAAATAAATGAGCTCTGTCCTCATGAATGATGATTTCTTCATATTTATCACCAACTTCTCTTGCTGTAATCTCTTCATCACTGTAGGCAGATGCTTCAAGTGCTATGTTTCTGTTTTACTGAAAATCAATATATTGTCAAGATATACAATGATGAATTTTCCTATGAAATCCTTCAGGACTTCATTCATCAATCTCATAAAAGTACTGGGCACATTTGTTAAGCCAAATGGCATAAAAAACCATTCATATAGCCCCTCATTCGTCTTGAATGTTGTCTTCCATTCATCACCTTCTCTCATTTGGATTTGATGATATCCGCTTTTCAAATCAATCTTTGAAAAAAAAATTGCTCGACTCAAGCAATCCATCAAATCATCCATCCTTGGCAAAGGAAATCTATATCTGATGGTAATCTTGTTGATTGCCCTCGAGTCTGTACACATTCTCCAGCCTCCATCCTTCTTTGGGCTGAGCACTATTGGAACAACACATGGACTCAAGCTCTCTCTAACCAATCCTTTATCCATTAAATCCTGGACCTGTCTCTTGACTTCTTCATTCACTTGCGGAGTCAATCTGTATGCTGCTTTGTTTGGTAAACTGGCTCTAGGTATAAGATCGATGTGATGACTTATACTTCTGATCGGCGGCAATGAACAAGGTAGTTCGTCCACTACTATATCAACAAACTCTTCCAACAACTTCTGGATTTCCTCTGGTAAATCATCCACTCTTGTACTAGTTAAAACAATTCTAGGCTTCCTGACCACGATGAATTATGTGTCTTCCTTCTTCTTAACCTCCTTAAGAAGTTCCTTCCCACTCATGAGAAGTACAATGTTTCTCACCTGTGGTTTCACTTCTTTATCCTTAATCGACAGCAACATGTGAGTTCTCCCATTCTTCTCTAGGGTGTATGTGTTCTTTCTCCCATCATGAATCACATTCCTGTCATATTGCCATGGTCTACCCAACAATATATGACAAACAACCATGGGAATGACATCACATAATATTTCATCCTTATATCTTCCTATTTTAAATTCAACTAAACACTATTTAGTGACATTTACCTGATGTCCTTTTGTAGCCACGAAACTCTGTATGGACTTGGATGTCCAATAGTCTCCAGCTCCAGCTTTTCTACCATCTCTGTAGAAATGAGATTGTCTATGCTACCACTATCCAC